>VWZO01012072.1:374-36195 GCA_013396975.1 Bucco capensis
CCTTGGCCATATTGATCACCTTAACTGGTCTACTCTGGCCTCCAATTGAGAGGTCTGGAGACATACTATTTTTAATGCAGCTGATGTTTTTGAGAAGGCACGCAGGATCACTCTTGAGGAGAAAAGACAGCGTAGAAAGAATCGTGTCTTGCAGATTATAGCTCCTAAGGAGTCCTTCCGCCGTGCCTTTTGCAACCAGTCTTGTCTATCTATCTCATATCAGCCTTTTCAGCCATCAGCGCGCTTGTAAAAAGCATGGGTAGAGCCCTCCCTGGATCTTCGTTTGCAAAGCCTAGCCATGATGATGAGTACTTGCCTCAGAAATGTTGGCCTACATTCCCCTTTGCTTTCATGGTCATGAAATGCTCATCTTTCCTCAGCCAGAGATAAATGCTCTTCTTGTGTTTTGAAGAACATCTTAAAGTGTCTCAGTAAGGAAGGTGTTATGTAATGGCAGACAGCAGCACTGTACAGACTGAGAGTCAACCGTTTTATTTCAAAGGCTCTATCATTTTACTGCATCAAAAGTCTTCACATGTGTTGTAATTTGAGAGAGTACCAATAAGGTCAGAGTAGCACTGAATGCCATTCATGCTATTAGAACCACATATCTCAGTATTCACTAGCTATACATTTGTGTTTTTAAAATGATGAATAGTGTTATCACTTGTTTTGTGGACAGAATATACATGGACCACATCCCTTGGAGAACAGCGTGTTACTAGTGTGGTGCTTCTTGCCCTGACAACTTTGCCAGAGTAGGTTTAGTCAGTTCTGAGATGGTTCTGCAAGTTGTGCTCACCTTACTTTTCTTTGACAGGTGTGGAGGTCAGATAACCCTTTTGGAAAATGAGTTGTAAAACAAGTCAACAACCCATTAGCTCTCACAGAGTGGCAAGTGGGTTTAATCAAGAGGTGTCAAAAGGAGAGACTGGTTTAGGAACAGTTGTGGTCTTGGGGTGAAAATGATGAAACAAGGTGCAAATCATGCAGAGAGAGTATGTTGAATTCCTAGTCCTGGAAGATGCAGGAGAATTGAAAGAAATGGTTGAAGTCTCTAGGTTTTATAGATTGGATATCAAGAATTCATATCTCAGCTAAGAATAAAACAGCTAACACTAAGCATACAATAAATAGCTTACTCTTCCTAAGTCGTCATTATTTTCCAGGAACACTACAAAATGAAAACTCCAAATTAATTTCACTTCCCGTTAAATTCATTACATGCAATGGTTGGCTACCTGTTTAGCAATCAGAAGCTTAAAGTTCTTGTATAGGCAAATTAATATTGTTATATGACTGGTAGAGTAGAATGCTATAAAGTTAATAAGGTACTGGCACAGTGCCAAGTTTGACTAACAAGATTTCTTCGAATTGCTGTTTGTGACTGTAGGTTTTATCAGTATGGTACTGCTTGTTTCTGTGTTTTACTGTAAAATAAGGGATAAGTCCATGCCAGGGGACTTGCGTATGCTAAGTTTGAAAGCAAGTGTGAATTTTAAGGATACCTATTTTTCAGATGAGTTATATTAGTTACAGTAATTTCTTCCCAACACATTATAGGGTAGTTTGCTTTTTTCCCCCCTTCTTCCTGACCAGTCGAAGTCATCATGTTGAGAACCTTTCCATGTATTGTTTTCTGGTAAAGAACTTAAAAAAAATTTAAAGCATTGTTTTCATACAAGTTCAAAATGAGTTGTTAACAACGAACCAGAATTTGGTCTCACAGACAGAGGTTCTAGCCTAGGTTACATGATGACTCTGCATATTTTGTTGTAATTGCCAGTTGATTAAACCTTTTCTTTTTCTCTTTTCTCTAGCTGACTTAGCCTGCTTAATGGACAGAACCTATGAAAGAAAGCTCCCTGTTAGTTCTTTGACAATAGGACGGGTAAGGATATAAATCCCAATCATAAATTAATCGAAATGACAGTGTAATGCTTATGAAATCAAGTTGACTGAGGGGATAAATAATATCACCTCTCCTGGGAGTTCTGGGATTGTAAGTGTCTGGTTATAAGTTAAATTACTGTGTAAAACTGTTTTATTGTTACTTTGTACTCCTTAGTACCTGGACTGTAGGGTCTTCTAAAGAGAAATAGGCTTTTTCTCAGTAAAATTGAGCCTCCCTGTTACTGGGCTGTATATTTCCCTAATATGTGTCTTCCTGTGGTTTCAATCTTAGTGAGTGCTTTAACACAGCCTCAAGCCCTTTATCAAAACTGAGGCTGCTAATGAATTAGCACAATGTTTGTCTGCGTGCATCTTGTTTCGTTTCCACGCTTCTTGCAGAGTGAGGCAGAGGTAGATACATTTTGCCACTGTTTTTTTTCCTTGCCTCAGCGGACTGAGGCAAGGCAAATGCTGGCATGGGATAGGCAAAACCTATTACTTTTACTGGAATCAGTAACCAGTTCCATCTTCTGGAAGGGTTTATCTGGAGAGGGAGTGAAGTCAAGAGAGATGTGAGGTGTGTTTTTAAGTGCCCTGTGTGAGTGTACTGAAGAAGGAGAATAAATACATTACTTGTTAAAAAAAAAGACTAATTTTAGTCTTCAAATTATCCAGAAAAGCTGAGTCACCACCCTAGTACCTCAGTATAACACCTCTAATTAGGATCATTGATACCAATAATGAGGAGTCATAGAACATGTTGTTCAGTAACAAGATCAAGCGTATATACAGATCAAGCATTCAAGATTGCCTGTGAGAAAGCATCCATGGAGGAAATTGGTGTTCCTCTTATTACTTAGCAATATGCCTTTCCTTCATGTTCCTGCTTCAGGCTGACATCTTCCCTGGAGAAGTGTCATTTCCAGATTGTAAGACAGCCCTGCTTTCCAATACCTGGAACTCACATCAGATTCTTCTTTTCTGAAATGCAAATGAAGCGCACAGGCATGCCATTGCCACACTCAAAGATGAGACTTACATGTATACAACATGCAAGGAAGGTTAAGAAACTACAGAAAAATTACTGGTCAGCTGAAACTATTATTTTTAAGTTATGCTTACGCTAAGGAGAAGTATTGACCTTGAGAACATGTTCATATATTCTGAGTTAAAGGTATTATAGTGGGAAGACCTTGACATGTTCCAGCATCTTTATCCTTATGTTAGTAAAACCCATGGGAAAACACGATTCATTATTACCATAAGAAAAAGTCTGGTAGAAAATTTGCCTTTTATTTAAATAGTTGATAGCAGTGGAAATTTTGGGAGACTGCCTGGAGTAGGCTAGGTTTTAAATGAGAACAAAATTGTGCTTTGCAGCATGAACAATGATTTTTTTTTCTTACTGCTATTTGTGTGTGTGGTGAAATATAAAATGCTGTTGCTCCTGTTCTTTGGAATTTATAGTATAAATAGGCACAATAGGCAAATGTTATGGAAAACAATATTCTTTTTAAAGAGAAGTGAGACCTGTTGATATTTGAAATTCAGTGAAAAAAGTAAGGAACTGAAGTGTATTTTCAAATTAAAGGATGTAATTAAACAGCAAAAAATTCAGAGAGGAGCAGAAAAATAGGGGCTACTGATCTGTGTGGACATAATTCTCAGATAGTCTTCATGTTTTCAAGGTACATAACATTTCTTAAAGGTGAAGAGGGGAGTTGTTTTAGTTAAAAAGATTTGACTTGCAGCAGCATAGAGGAAACCTTAGTAGAGCAAGCAAAGACTTGAAGACCTCCAGTACTGTTAGATGCCTAAGCATGCCAAACAAATGTATTTTATTTATTGAAGTTGCGTTTTCATCTTATATAGGTATAAGTGAGTGCTCCCTCTAAAGCCTTTATTTCTTATATTTTAATCAGTTTGTTGATAACATTTCTTCACGAGAGGAAGTGGATCAAGCCGAATACTACCTTTACAAGTAAGCATCTTTTCCCCCCAACATGAACTTTGAGACATACAAATAAGTATCTTGAAGTCCTGCTGACCATTTCGAACTTACTGGCTCTGATTTCTCTTTTCCAAATATGTGCATCTACTTATCTTACAACTCACAGCCAAAGGCCTTCCAGGTAACTTTTTTGTTATGGTTATGCTCCTTCTGGACCTCTTGCATTAACTTCCGTCAAGCATGTTAGTCTTAGCTATTGAACAGCTAGTACAACCTCCAGCTGTGATCTCCATTAGAGATGGTGAAATTATGAGGAATTATGTTTATTCACAATTTTCACTTCTGATGCTTTTTTGTTCTCGAAGTCGTAACTTAACTGAATTTGCTATGTGCATATTTGCATGTGTAACTGTAGGACTTGGGGAACCTTTTTCCTTAGAGTAAACAGAAATAAGAATGGGTGTGCTGTGGTAGTAGTTAAGTCAGCAAGGATAAATAAAGCATAGTTTTGGGTTTTATCCCCTTAGTACTTTATATTTCCCAGATAGCTGTGTAGCTCACCTTATACATGGGTTGTTAGGATTTTCTGCAAATGTTTGTGTATTGAGTGATGTATATCAGGCACCTTTTCTGCTGGTTACAGGTTGATTGCTTGCTTGCTTTACATCAATACGTCTCAATATTGACTTTAAGAGGGTAGTAATTGTTGCCGATCACTAAAATAAATTAATTCTTTTATGGATGTTGGCATACATGTTTTGAGAGCCAGGTGTCCTGATGGAGAAAGTAATTCATCTTGTCAAAGTGCATAAGAGATCATCTTTACAAATAATGCCTGGTTGTTATTTGCAAATAATAATGATTGTTACTTTAATGAAGAAGTTTACTGGATGGCTGCTTTAAGTAGATGCATGGTTGTAAGTGCATAACTACATTATACTTCAGATCTCTGTGATTCTCTGGTACTACCAGGGCAGTAGCTGAATGTCAGAGCTTCAAAATGGAAACAAGAAAAACCCAGTTTGCTAATACTAGCAATATCCTGTAATTGAAAAACAAAAGGAGGAAGAAGAATCTCTCAGAGTGAGGAGGTTAGCAAATCTTTTATTGCTTCTGATCAGTCCTCTGTCAGAACCTGTGATCAGAAATCAGTTTTCCATCATGACAACCGGTAAGACAAAACCAGGAGAAAGTAAAGCCAGTTTAAGGCAAGCTCTCATTTTTGATTTAGAGATCTGGTATTTGTACCTTTTGCAAACATTCTCAAAGTTTGTAGTGAACCTTGTGTCACACAGACTAAAGTTTTCTCTAATGGATTTGGACCCCATCAGGTAAGGGATGCCACGAGACCATTGAAACCCTGACACCAAGAGGAAAGTGTGGTAGTTCAATTTCTGGGTCTCAAAATGATACAGATAAAATACAGAGAAGTCAGAGTGGGATATTCAGACATAATTTATTTTACAGATTCTTTCTTCTTGAAAACAAGAGGTTCAGGGAGGATGACAAAACATTACAGGCCTAGAAAACATTCCATATTAAGAGGGAGAGAGTTGTATGGGAAGAGCTAACATGTAAATATCTTCCTTACTCTTCATCTGTGCTTGGTTATTGCATCAGTTTAAAATACAGGATTGTTATCCATCAAAACGCTAAAAGAGAGATCTGCAGTTCAAGAATAATTTGCAGTTATTTACTGTTTCTTTAAAATATTTCTGCTACGGCTGATGAGAGTATAGTTATATGCACATCAAATATGATCATTTCTAGTTGACACAAGGCACAGTCTGAAAATGACTTGGGGTCTTNAATTGACACAGGTTTTAGTAGTCTGTGTGGAGACAAAAGAGAGGTACCAATGTGTAATGGGGCTTGTCAGACATGGTTTGGTTGGAATTTTTCTTCTATATGTCCATGCAATGCTACTTATATGTCTGTGTTTCAAAATGCTTAGTCTTCTGGTGATGTTAGCATCAGTTTTCCAGGGGGTTTAATTCCAGCATGGTTCATGAAACTATTCTCAAAATGCATTTATATGCAGGTAGTTAAACAGTGTAGAGAGGTCTGGAATTCATGTGAAAGTGTAAAAATCCCAATTATAACATCAATTTCCTTTGAAATGAAAATAAATGTGGTAGCTTCAGGAAATAGATGTGGCTGATATCCACAAGGTGCCTTTTATTGTTCTTTACATTTTGCACTTAGGCTGGAGTTCAAATGAAGGACATGTTTGTAAAGATAGCTCTTTGCAGCTGGGAAGATGTCCAACATAGAAAAGTCCCACAAAACTCGCCACACCATGACACATAAAAGAGGTTATACAGTGAAAGAGTTAAGAAACGAGCAGCTTTGAGAAGAAATTTATCTTTCTGGCTTAATGAGAAGCAGTTCAAAGCATGTAAGCTTCTAAAAAAAAGAGAAAGGCAGTGTCAGTGAATAGGTTTTTTGTATCTTCAAAGGTATACAAATCCATTGTGAGCAAATGGTATGTACATGGCCTTGGAAGTTGGCTGTATCGGCATTTGCTGGAACATAAATAAGTAAATGCTCCCAGAGTGCTATGATTTTCCCCTTAACTGTTATGGAGTACCAGGGGAGGTTTCGATATCTCTCTCCCCAATGATGGGTGTTTCTGGCAGTTTGAGGTGAAGCCTATTCAGTTCCAAGGCTGTTGAAAGGTTGGAAGATGTTCCTGTAGATTACCTGTGGGAATAATCAGAGGGAAGTAAATGGCACTTACATGTTTGCTGTGTGGGGTTTTCCTGAAGATGGGAGTATCAGAACTTGTAAGCTTTGTAGGCTGGAGACTTTCCTTGTATTGTGTCAGGCAGAACATAGTGTCTAACGGTAGTATTTTGGAGTATTACCATAATGCATTTAGAGTCCCAAAATACAATATACGCATTATATTCAGGCGGTTCAACTTCCCATCCTTTTAAAGCAGTGCGTCTCCAGCCATACTGTCTCCACAATGGATCTGGAGCTCTCAAGAATAGCTGTGTGGAAACTGCTCTGCTACATTGTGGAGCATGTCAGTAAGATGGTAAAGGCTATTTTGAGGTATGATGTCATCTGCTTTCAGTGCTCCTCTGTTTGTTCTCTTCTGAATAACTCTCCCCCTCTGTTAACTGTCAGACTTTAAAAAATCCTTTCATCTCCTAGGATCCCAGCAGAAATTCTAATCAGAATGTAGAGCACTTTCAGACAGATCAAAGACCACTTCGCCTTAGTCCTGTCTCACTGAGATTTCACATCAGGGTGTTTTTTGTATGATAAAAACATTAGCATAATGGAGAGAGGTTTTGTGGTGAGGTAACTGCTGTTTCTGTGTGTAAGTTTTATGGAAACAAAGATTTTCAGTGTGTTTGGAAACAATTGTGGAAACTTTATGCTGAGATTCCTCAAGAGGATTTTTAATTGTATTAAACCCATGACCCACTGTGTAGAAAAACTATACACACTGTCTGTAAAATGTGGATGTTTATGTGTGCATGCATTTCCTCTGCAAATTCTTGCACGGTCTACCTAGTTTTTTCATTGCCTTTCCTTGATTTGTAATAGCTTTTTTTGAAAATGAGTTACTTCTGCAGATTTCACTTGTTGTCAGTACTTTTTTATAATCACAAAATGGGACAACAGCAAACTAATAGAAGTTATTCTAGATATGTTGTTATATGTTTCATGGTAGCAAGATACAGTTTTGAAGCCTGATCTCAGCCATTAAATCATTTTGGGGCCCTAGCGGTTGTGACAAAAAGAGACTGGACTGCAAGGTTCAAGCAAACAATTTATTTGAGCTTCATCTGCAGGTGTAACTGCAAGGCTCAAGCAAGTGACTAGTTTGAATGTCACTCACAGATCTAATACGCCGTTACTACAGGTTTACACATATACAATGAAAGACTGCACTATTTAAAAGGAGGAGTATACTGTAACAACCTAAAAAGCATGCTAAACATTCTGTGTGTTAGTTAGTTACCTGAGGTTACAAACTTAGAGCATGCCAAACAGTCGCCTACCTCCAGGCAAATGGTCTCAGTCCTGTAGAAGTGACTTTGGTCGGTGTACTGACTGGGGGGAAGAGTCTCCATAGGTGTCCTGACAAAGGGGAAAGAGTCTCCATACCGGCAAGATGCAGTTTTGCAGAGTCAACTTCCCCAAATCCTAGCCCACATCCTGGGGTATTTATGTGAGTATTTTGGGGCTATGACTGATTTCCATTTATCCCCTGATTTACATGACTGTGGCAAGGCTATACCTGATTTACATGCCTGTGGGCTATACCATCTGGAATGTTGATCTTTGGCAATGTATCTTTCTTTCTGCTGATCTTGAGATTGCCTGCATATAGAAGGCTCTTAGTTTAAAGAGACACTGAAACTCTCCAGCTTCTCCATATTGTATTTGCTGAGGCAAGTAAGTAGTGGTTTGAATTGAGACTCAGGGCATATTATTTGTTGAGGGATTTCAAGGTAAAGCTCAGGTTCCTTGAATGTTGCAACACTGCCCTGTTTGTTCTGTGGCATATGGACAACTCGGAGCAGAGCTATTTGTGCAGTTACTCATAGGTCATCTTTGCATAGATAGGGCCTCAGGGCAATCCAAGGCTGGGTTGCTTTTGCAGTACCCCCAAACCCCACCCTATGAGTTGACTGCAAATACTAGACATTACAGAAACTCGTTTATGGACTATGAGCCACACAGTGGTCTCCATACACATGTAATCATGCTTATTCCTTATCATGTTAGTGTATCACTAGTTAGTCCAACAAAGTAAGTTTCACCTGCGTTGTCTATCTCCATGTCTGTTCTGTAGGTGCAAAAGTTAGAGGGTGTGATACTTTCAAATGACACAGCTTAGCATATGAAGACATTCAGTTGGTCTATAAAGTATTGCTTGCAACAAATTGTCACAATGGACAAAAAAATAAATTTACTCCTATAACATACTTTGCATGGCGTATTTTGTTGCTGTGTATAATATTTTGCTTCTGTATAAAAATCTACAGGACATAATGAATACCATTAACCTGTTCCAGCACAAATAGAAAAAGAAGAGTCATAGACACAATCCTACAACATATTTAGTTCTTCCTTTCATATGTTTTCATTGTCCTATGGCTTTGACTGACATAGATTTCATCAGTTCATAGGTCTTAGCTTTCACTCCCTCCAGAGAAATGGCTGAAAAAAAAAAGCAGCGATATAGAAATAAATGAGTCAGAACTATCTGCCTTTTGTTGAGGTTATGCAGCAGTTATGTTTTAAAATGATATCGAGAAATGGTGGAGGCATCTGGGAGAAAAATACACATGCAGCCAGAATGGTATGTTTTACCAGTTTGGACATCTTCCTCAGATGGGCAGTCAAAAATGACTTCATTTGCAAAACATCTGGGGTGCTCTGGGAGACACAAGGAAAGGATGCACCAGGGAGATTAACCTTATTAGAATATTCCAGCGATTTGTACACGAATGACAAGAAATACGTAGAATACACTAAAAACATGAAATGTTTTGAAACATTCCAGGCTATATTATGCTGTAGGTTAGCATGGAAAGGGATTTGTGTCTCTCTGTCTTTCTATGACTTTTTTTTCCCCCACTTTCTTTACAATGTTTGAAGGAAAACTTCTTGAGGAAACGTAAGAGAGCTGATAATACCTATACAGGCAGTTTCATGGCACTGTTGTCTACCATGGAAACAGTATCAGTTCTTTTGGGGTGCACGGAAGCATAACTGGAAACAGAGTATCTCTCTGACATTCCACTGCATGAGGATTCCTATTCTGCCCACCTTTCTTAAGAGGACTGTATGATTGAATGATGACAAGTCATGTGATGATTTTATTTTGTAGACTGGTGAAGAGAAGGACAAAGGCATTAAAATGCATTTCCTGTGTCAGATCAGCCAACATAAGAAATGCAAAGCTCATATGCGTTTTCATTGAGGATTTCCCTTCATTTTACTGTGTACAAGGAACAATCCATGTGATCATGACTTTAAACAAAAGTGTTGTTATTCTCTCTTTGTTTTCCAAAAATGTTAAGGTGCAAATTTCTGAATGTAAGATGTCCAGTGGCAAAGGGGAAAAACTGGTTATTCAGGGCGCCTGTTCCTTTTGGTTTGGAATTTTTGTTGTTGTTGTTGTTTTGATGCTGCTTTAATAGTAAGCTATTTTTAAAGCTGCATGCTCCAGATAATGTATCTATACTGTCTTTTGGAATGAGGCCGGTTGCATTTTCAGTCCTTCTTTGTCCTAAGCACTCCAGCCACTCTGCTCAGCTACCTGCAACTGTTTCTTCTAGCAGAGTCCTCATTACCTCTTTTTTCCTCTTTTTGTATTTCTGTCCTCTTATGCTTGTCCTCTTATGCTTCCTTACCCTTTTTTCCAGGGGAGTGATGGATGATAGGACAGGATAGGCAGGGGAAGCTTAGATGGAAACACAAGCCTCTACTATCAGCTGATGATATCCCCTTACCTATTTCCTAAAATCTTTATGTATGCCCTGTCCCTGAAGGAGAATGTCCCCACGTCTTTTTAGCTGCCTTCATGTCTCCCCTATGCTACACCAGTCTGAAAGCCTGAGGAGCGCTGTTAAATGTGGAATTGGTAATTCAGGAAGAACACTGCTGCAGCTATCAGCAGTTGGTTTCCATCTTCACCATCCTAACAGATTTTGTGGGATACTGGGCTGTACATCCTTAAAAGGTGCTGGAGTTGTCCATTCCTCCCAGCTTTGGGATAATTAATCATCCATTGGCGTATGTAGCATGCCAGGTGCTCAGCAGATTGAGAGGTAGGGCCCTGGTAAGGAACCATGTGTTATCCATTTGGACCAGGTGAGGATTTGACCCAGGATCTAATTCAGGGAGAATTTAAACAGCCGATAAAGAATGCTTTCTTAGGGTTTTTTTTGTTGTTGTTAAAATGGAAAGGAATTGGTAGAAACTCTTATTTTCTTAGCTGTAAATACAGACACAATAAATATTCCTTCTTTCTCTTACTGAAAAATGAATGAGGATTTTGAATTTTTTTATCTGCCCTTCACTGTTGTCAAGCTGAAAGCACATGGATTTTGGCAAACGGCTTTGCAAATCTGCAAGCAGATTTGCACCTTAATGAGTAATACCTTCTAAGAATTGGTGTGCATATTAAGCTGGTTTTAATCTCTGAAGTGAACTTTATGATCATCCTCTTTAAATTGTCATTTATTTAATTCAATCTCTCCTCTTTCACTGTTGTTTTAATTTAACAAAGGGGAAAAGTACTCCTTTCTTCAGTCTAATCAGCCACTTTCTACTTAGTTCCATTAGACAGAAAGCAGAGCAGGGCTAAATCCAGCCACAAGCAAAATAGATGGCCTCTGGCCGCAGACAGCTGGGTGTAAAATGAACAACCCATGCCCCTCCCTTGCCTACATACACTGCCTGTGCCAAAACTCTGACGAACCAGATTGGGTTGTGGTTCTTGTAACCAGGGGTGGACAAGGTATAGCAGCTACTGCGAGAGCATGATAGAAGAGGTAGCAGCAGGAGTGGTGTACTCCACTTTCTTTGCGAGGGATGTCTTTTTTTTTGTCATCTATTGAAGCTACTGTCCTGCAGGAATTACCCCTTTTCACAGTTTCTTTTGTCCAGGTTAAATCATAAACCAGCAAGTTAATCTTTTGTAAGCTACTGTTGAGTTCTTTTGAAAGTCATGGTCCTTTGGAGGAATGAAATCAAAAAAGCCAGACTGGGTTAATTGCACATAGTTGTAGTGTTTCCCCTCCTCTTATGCCTTCTTTGTTCCCCTGTGCAGTGGATAACATGGACATGTATATGCCTCTTATACTGTGAGAGCCATGGAGAACTGGATGCTTATAAATGTCAGTTTGCAGCCTGAATGCAAGATCTGAATATACTACCACAACATGGCAAACTGGCAGAGTTTTTCTGGCCTTGCACATACACTGATGCTCATCAACAGAAACAAAGCCTGTAGTGGGTTATATATAACAGTCTTGGCTGTGTTCCTGTCTCAAAATGAGAGGAATTACGAAATATTTCTTTGCATTTTGAAATGCTCTCCCTGTGTTGAGTAGCACAAACGCATTTTACTCCTCGGCTTGTACCTACCTATGCAAGGGAACGTTTGTCTTACAGTACATGCAGTATTTAAAGTGAGGTACCTACTGTCTCTCTCTTTAACAGCTCTAACTGTATAGTAATCACAAACCTGGTAAGAACACACAGATTTCAAACTATCTTTTTGTCAATTTTGCTGTGTTTATCCTTGATTTGCTTACTAGTCCGTGTGTTTGACATCGTATGCAATGGAATAAAGGATATTTCTGTTCCACTGGGCTTGGAAGAAGTTAGATACGCTAAGAGATATGCTGACTTTAAGTTTGCCTGTGAAGTACTGTGATTGGGTAACTTCCCATGATGAGGGAACAGTTAAAAATGTATCATGAAGGACTCAAGGATTTTTGTTATTTTTTGCTAAAAATAGTTTTCTAAGGAAAATGCATGTTTGGAAGAACAAAAAAATACAGTAAGCTGTTGCTTGTTGAGACATGACATGGAATGTAAATGGTGTCATGGTGAACTGCCCAATAACCAAAACCTGGCTATTATGCAGTTATGCTCTATTTTTCAGAAATTACTGCCTTTCTGAAGGCATCTGTGGTTGAAACTAAAGGTGAGGATCAAGTGTGTCTGCTTAATATGAAAACTTTGTTTTCCTTGACAGCTTATCATGTAGCTGGCACCCCTTTGCTCATGGGGTACAGAAAGACAGCAGTGCACAAGAAAATTGTACTCTGGCAGTAAAGAATGAAAAGGGCACAGGTAGTAGGTCAAAATTAGGTCAGCTTGAACTGTAGGACTGTGGCAGCAGATCTGAAATGGTGAAATCTGAACTGTGCAAATCCAGTTTTTGAAGATACCTATTAAAATCCATTAGTAGTTTTATTCCTGCAGCAGTGTCTTTCCAGCATCTCCTTTTTGCTTAAGTTGTGTGTGGCGTGAACCTGAAAATCTTTGCAGAATAAATGGTTTTGTTCATAGGCCTCTATAGTGCAGCTTTTTATACTCAAGCCAGAGGAATACATTGCTTGTAATCTGTGCAAGTTCAAATGTGATCAAACTGAGAAATGTCAAGGATTGTGTCAGTGGATGTAATGTTACAGTAGTTTGAAGCTACTGTGTGATGCATTTCTGAAAGATTTTTTGTGAAGTATGAAAAAACTGAGTAGCTTAAGTGGAAAATGCAGCATCGTTACTATGTAGGCTCCAGCTCTCAGTGAACTAGGTCTCTGACAAAATTAATTTTGTCTTTGGCTAACAATAGGTGGTGTATTAGACACCATTAAAAAGTTACTCTTTGGAAATACTGTAATAGCAACACGTAGTTACAGGTTGTGGGTTTTTCCCACTCTTAAAATAGCAAGTTATTATTGTCTTCTGTTGACAGTGGTTTTTATGCACACCCATAAAACTGTTCCTTTTTAATATAATGTGGAAGGGTTGTACTGTCATAGTTTAAGCGTAGCGCTGCAAGGCAGAATCTCCTGAACATTGGTCCTAACTGTGGTTCAGTTCTGTCTGACACTGAATGATCTACTATAAAACTTGGAGTCACTGTCTTGTCAGCTTGAAGAGCCTTTGGTGCTACATCTCTGTCCAGCATGGTTAATGGTTCCTGTAATGCAGGCTTTATTGTGGCATCCCTGCAATAGGTGATGGCTGAGAGTTGAAGGTTTTCTAATGCATCTGAAGTAACTTATTTTTTTAGAATAAAACATCTAACTAACTTTGAGGCAATTTATTCCCTAAAAGCACGTTACCTTACATATAGCTCTGGTTGAAGAAAGCCTGTGACATGAGTACTTTTCGTACCCAGAAGGTTTTAAACTTACTTCTGATATGCAGCTCAGGGGGAATTAGCTTTCTGTGAGAAAACTGACTTTCTAACAGCCTTTAACAGGGGATCTCTCTCACTTTGGAAAGTGAACGAGGTACAAAGGTGATCTTAGCAGTTATGAATTACAAATGGGCTTTCACAAACATTTTCATTTGGGAAAATTAGTCAGTAACTTGTGTACCAGCTTTCAGACAAGTAGAGAATTAGTTGAAGTAGTGATGGACATAGCCCAGCTAGTAAAATGGTAACAATCAAATCAGTACTTTATTAATCTATGCCATTTATTACAGCCTTTGTGTTAATCTGGTTTTGGGGATCTGAATAAAGATTCCAGCAGAACTGACACAGCTTTAATACAGCAAAATTTAGCCTGACACACTTAGAAACTGCAGAGATTCAAAAATCTCCCTGATGCAAGAAATGTAGTGTGTTTTACAGTTCTTAACTTCTGTCTGTATGTTTTTGTATGTCAGGATACCAGGAAAAGATATAATTAGTTGAAGAGTTGGTTCTAAATTAGACTTCATAGTGATTTCATGGGGACAAGGAAAGGCACTATAGAGTGTCTTATCAGAATCACTGTAGCAACAGCTCACCCCATCATTCCCCATGTTTTCCTCAGCCTGTGATACTCTGTTCAATCACTAGATTGTTAATTACATTTATATTCAAAACCAGTCATTTCAACTGTAGGCCCAGAAGTATTTTTAACAGTGGTAAATTCTAGGAACTGTGTCCTTTACAGTCAATAGCTTGGGGCAAAGTTTGGCTTTTTATTATTCCTATTACTATGACAAGAGTTTTTCTTGTAAACTGTGACTTTTTGAATGAATTTTGGCTTTATGGTGAAAGTAGGATGGATTCTTCACATGTGTGAGAAGAAAATCTGATTTTCCTCCCTATGTTTTCCAAAGAAGTGGGAAAGGTGGAGGATGTTGGTTAATAAGACACCATTATCCTAGGAGGAGAAAAATAGAAAGACTGTATTAAAGTGTCTCTTTATTTGATTTCTTTAATTGGGAATATGAAAAAACGGAGGTTGCTTGTTTCATAGTTCACATTTGAAATAAAAATTCCGAATACTGGTAAAATAAAATGGTTTTCTTTTCTACATGAACCTAAACTGGACACCACCACCTTTTTCAGTAACAATATTTGTACCATCACAATGTTCTTTACCAGTCACACTGGGGATGCCCATATGGCCAGTGTGAGCTTGAGTGAGCTAGCTCAAAGAACCATGTTGGTACTGGTTTTTTGAATGCTAAGACCTTTAGTTTCTAGCTGGACAGAAGATACAGAAGAAATCCTGCCTTATGTTTTTTGAGGAGTGAGCTGGTGTCCTGCCAAGGAGTGCACGGTTCTGGAGAATTTTGAACCTACATGGACTTAAGAGAATTTTAGAAAACACATTTAACAGCCTGGAAGAGTTTTGCCAGGGACAAAAAGTGTACTGTGAAGCAGTATGTTGTTTGAGCCTGGACTTGACTTTTTTAGTCTGGTTTGAACAAATTAGTATAAAGGTTTGAAACATTCAAGGTGAGCTTGTAGGATACTGAAGCTGATTGAGCGGTTTGAAGAATTCTTCCTCTCTGTGCTTTGCAAATGTTTCTAGCGGGGTTCAAGGCTGCCTGGTGGAACTTGTTGGCAGAAGTTTGGAAGAGCTGCCTCACTCTGGATCTGTCATGTTCACTGCCTGTGGATGGAAAGACAGATAAATAATTCAGGTACTTTCCAGAGCCAGGAATCCTAGTAAATTGCTTCAAACTTTGCTGTATGCGCTGGATCTGTTGCTATTACTGTTTCTTTTGTGGTGGTTCTTATGCCTATGTATAAGCAAAGCATTTCTTTTGTGCTACAGTAAATTGCTTCTCCATCAGTACATTGTTTTGTAATTTATAACATTTATCTAGGATTTCACAACTATTTGATGATACAATTTTTCTTTTTATCATAGTAAGGCTTTTCCTTGTGTTTCACTCACAAAGGTGCCTTAAATACATCAAAAGGTAGAAGAGCATTTAGTGATACAAGAGATTGTCAACAGTGGGCAGAAATACCTGTATCGAAAGCCAGCTTGTCATTTGTTAATCAGCTCTAATCACTGGCTATCAAAGTAGCTAGGTCAGTAAAGGATAAACAGATTCTAGCTGCTCTATGGTTGATTGCTATATGTGATGTTGGAAAGAGACTTTGCAAAGCTGAGCTTTCTCTGCAGGAGTGTGGTTTTGAAAATGCTATAATAGCTGCTCTGAGGCTATTGAATGTTGAATTCTGTCCCTTCAGTTGTTAGAACAGGGTGGTAGCCAGTGTGACATTCTGAGACTTCCTAAATGACTGCATAGTATGTACTTCTACTCAAAATACCTCCTCTATGAGATCTGATTCTTTTATCAGTCATAAATTTTAAGAAACAAATAAACTTGTAGCATCAAGGTGGACAGAAATAAAAGCTGAATTTGGTATATCTGGAAAGTAAGACCTGATACTAAAAGTATTCTTCAAGTCCCCTGTTCAGCTTTGATGTTTGACTATGCATCTGTACTATGGTTTTCTCCATGTCTAAAATGTGATAATTTTGGCCTCTTTTGAGGCCACATTCATCAGTGGTGTTAGAGCTCTGTGCAGCTCCTGAACAAAAAGGTGCTGTGTAAGAAATATGCATACATGTGAAGGTGGAGTGAGCCTAATTTAAAAGAAATAATTTTGTACTCAAATCAATCAAGCTAAATTAGTTTAAAATCAAAGACTGGGGAAAGTCAGCAGAATAAGGGCTGAATGTGGGCTTTCTTCAGGGAGTCTGCAAACTACTCCTGTTCTTGTGTAAGAGCACAATTCTGCCTCAGAATTAGACTATCCTCTGTTATAGCTGACTTGTCTAATTTTTTTAAACCTGTCCCTTTAATGCTTTTGATAATTGATTTCTTATACTATATATGCTAGTTGAGTTCTTTATTTCATCGCAAAAGGAAAGTGTTTCCTCTGTATTTGCTTGAGTGTGAGCAGTTAAGGCATGAGGTATTTCCTATAGGATTTGTATGTTTATACATGAAACTTTTTAAAAGATGCGTACAAAGTAAGATGTAGGCTAAGATGCAGGTGAAAAAGAGATGGAAAAATAAAGTCTTTTTTATGTTTGTGTCCCAGTTTGAGGACAATTATGAGGGAAACCCAAATAAGAAGCTTCCCCCATCCCACAGGAAAGGAAGGAAAATAGAACAAACCACACACGCCCCCAAGGGAAAAAGTGATAAAGAATAACTTTAACAAAGGAAAAAACAACAATCAGTGCAGGATTGGTAAACCTCCCAGACCCCCTCACAAGCTGTGTTAGAAAATGGTGGCCCATGGCCCCCCCACCATCGCAAGAAACCTGCAAAACAGCCCAGATGTGGTGAAGTAGAGAAGCAACAGACTGGGGTGAGCTGGGATAGTAGATGGTGAATGAGGTGCCAAAGGGATGGGATGGATGGTGTTGGAATGAAGAGAGATCGTGCAGCGTTGCTCCTGATCAAGATGGAGGATCTTCCCTTATGGCATTCAGGAACTGAAGGGAAAATCCCGTGAGATGCTCTGAGATTTAAAGAGTTCGCGTTGTGCACGTGACGTATTTCCTGGCACATCACTCGTTCTGCCCATCTCCATGCTGGGGCTGTGCGGGGCTGCATCGCTGCCTGCACCACTCCATTTCGCTGCATACCACTACACGCAGCTTTGTGCTGCTGGGATGGGTTTGTGGGGCTGCAAGTGTCTGACAGCATCCGTGCTGCTGGTCTGCTGCCACTCATGCTGAGCCAGCATTGTCTGGCGCTTTTGCCTGCTGCTCTGTGCCAGGACATGGGTGCAAGCCGCTGTGGCTGGCAGGGGCTGGTGCCAGGGTTGGTGCTCCCACAGCTGGGGCATGCTGCCATGCTGCCCCACTGCGCGTGCCTGCCCGCTGCAGCTGCCGATCCTGGAGAAGGGGTTAATTCTGCACGGTTTTAGTTCCGATGGCTCGCCCCCCAAGTTCAAAACCAAAACATAACAGAGTGTGGGGTGCAAAGGAGGATGATGAAAGATGGAATGCAAACTCTATCTTTATGTACCCCACAACATTTTAAAAGGAAATTTCTATCAAGAAAGACTTTTTTCAGGGCTATTGCCTTTGACACTGACACATGAATAATGCTCTGGGTCCGTTTAAAATGCAGAAAATTTTTCCCAAGGTCTGTGGCTTGAAATGACAAATGAAGGGAGAGTTTTGGGTGATGTTTCCTTTGTCTTCCAGTTTTCAACCTAAGCTTGCCTGGAATCTGTTTGATCATTATGCAGTGTAACTTAAAAAAATGTGCCTGGGAAGAAAAATGCATGGCATTGCCAAGGAGCTTCACAGCCCTCTAAAATATAGAGTGGTTTTGGATTCATTCCATTGAGAGAGCTTCTTCTTGGGTCATGGAGGCATTTCTTAAAGTATTTATTCATTTTAAATCTCCTTATATTTTGCTTCAGGCTTTGTTACAATTTTAAGTGGGTGACAGGAAATCTGTCAGTCTCCCCTCCTAATTCAAGTAAATCAACATGCAAACCTGTATTTCTCTGTAGTTCTAAAATAAGTAAGCGAGATATAAAATACAGGTGGAAAGAATTTTATAAGAGTGACTGCTACTAGGTAGGTGTCTTCCTTTCCTGGGCTATAAAGCAACTAGCAACATAAGAAACCTGTTTGGTTTTAACTCTGAGAAAAGCACAGTAACACATTACAGTATCACAGTATGTCAAGGGTTGGAAGGGACCTAGAAAGATCATCTAGTCCAACCCCTCTGCCAGAGCAGGATCACCTAGACGAGATCACACAGGAATGTGTCCAGGCGGCTCTTGAATGTCTCCAGAGAAGGAGACTCCACAACCCTCTTGGGCAGCCTGTTCCAGTGCTCCGTCACCCTCACTGGAACGAAGTTCCTCCTCATGTTAATACTAAACCTCCTGCGGTCCAGCTTTCTCCCATTCCCTCTTGTCTTAACATTGGATGACATTGAGAAGAGCCTGGCCCCCTCCTCCTGACACTCAGCCTTAACATATTTATAAGCATTAATGAGGTCTCCTCTCAGTCTCCTCTTCTCCAGGCTGAAGAGACCCAGCTCTCTCAGCCTGTCTTCATAGGGCAGATGTTCCACTCCTTTAATGATCTTGGTGGCCCTGTGCTGGACTCTCTCCAGCAGCTCCTTATCCTTCTTGAGCTGGGGGGCCCAGAATTGGACACAGTATTCCGGGTGGGGCCTCACCAGGGCAGAGTAGAGGGGGAGAATAACCTTTCTGGATCTGCTGCCCACGCTCCTCTTAATGCATCCCAGGATGCCAATGGCCCTCTTGGCCACAAGGGCACATTGCTGACTCATGGTCATCCTCCTATCCACCAGGACTCCTAGATCTTTTTCCCCAAGGCTGTTCTCCAACAGATCAGTTCCCAGTCTGTACTGATACAAGGGGTTGTTCCTTCCCAGATGCAGTACTTTACATTTACCCTTATTAAATTTCATCAAGTTTCTCCCTGCCCATCTCTCTAGCCTGTCCAGGTCACGCTGGATGGCAGCACAGTCTTCTAAATGATGTCTATTAGAAATAATGAAAGAATGAAGATAGCTTGCTGTCCTTCTGTTATTAATTTCTCCACTTCCTTGCAATGTGGCAGAAGGTGGTACAGGAACCTCTAAAGTGCAGTAACAGAGAAGTTTGGTTTATGTAAGACAATGCAAAATCAGCAAAGCAAAATTCAAACGATATTTAGAAAGTCTTGAAGAAATCTGGACACCTAACATCATAAAGTTCTATGCGGTGGATGTGTAGATCATTACAAAATACTTTCTCATTAGGTGAGACAAAGTTGGAGAAAGGAAGGAGTTTTTTTTTTCCTGTTTCTCAGATGTGGAAAGAGAAAAAATAATGTGTGGCACAAGGATGGTCTGTGGCAGTACGAGGAATTGGATCAACCCTTAGCAAAGCCACAGAGTATAAACTGAGATATTCTAATCAGCTTAGCAAAGAATTAAACAGAGCTACTGAGCTGGCTTTCCCTCCCTACAGCAGAGCTGTTCCTGGTAGTATATTACTCTGCAGCACTTGTTCTCCTGAAATACAGCAAATTTTCCTTCACCATCTTCCTCATTTGTGACTGTCCCCAAAGCAATGACCTAGGGAAAAGAATACAGTCCAGTATCTTGGTGTTTCTCTTTGCTTTCGTGGGTTACTGTGTTGCTTCCCTTGAGAATACTAGGTACATGAAAGCAGAACTAGAGTGCATCACCACTTGATGGCACCAAATGAATTTGGAAAACCATTTGAAATAAATAAATAAGGGAAGCAACTCAGCTTTTCTGCAGTGTTGGAGGTGTCCTGGTTTGACCAGAAGCTAAGGTCAAAAGAACAATCTTTTGAGGAAAGGTCTCCAAGACCCCCCTCTCCCCAATAAGATGGGGACAACAGTAAACAAAAACAAAAAAACAAACTAGGCACACAGACAGTGAATTTCTAAGAATAGCTTTATCTAAATTTAAATGGTACAACAATATGAAAGAGATCAGCAATAAAGAAAGATAAGGTGGTTAGTTCAAAGATGGCTTTCGGCCCTTTCTCCCTTCTAATCACTCAATGTCTGTCCTGCCGGCACAATGTCGGCAGGTTTCAAATCAAAACACCTCCTCCTTTCTTCCAATCAATCACCTCCCCTCCCCCTTACTATCATTCCGGGATAGGAGTTGTACAAATTACCGGAGGAATTTCAAAAANCACCAATAAAAGTAAGTCATGCTTGCTGTATTAGCAGAGTATGCCATAAAGCACTCTCAGCATCTGATAAACTTCTCCACTGTTCAGATCCTTTAACACATCACGTTAAACACATCAACACTGTAAACAAGGAGCAGTAGGTCCTTGTACAGGAAACAGTAAAGTAAAAATGTATTCTTAGCAGAATGTGCTAACCAGTTTGTAAGCAAGAGAGAGTCTTCACTTGCTTGGCTAAAAATGTTCCAGTTGTCTTCTACTCACACTGTACATTCTGTCTCTTCCAAGTTATAATAATTTTGCTAGTACAAAGCAATGATTTAATGAAAATCAAGTTTCTGGACTGCATCATTTTAATAATTTTCCAAAGTAAGGAAAATTCTAGTACCATTACACTGTGTGCTGTTAGATTCAAAATAACCTTGATATTTCAAGACCTCCTTCTCTTGTAGGTATTCCTCTTGTTCCCCGTGGGAACAGATGACCATACCGATTCTTTAGGGATTAGCATTAAAGTGTACCAGCAGGGAGCTCTTCTTGTCTTTTCTGAACACATTTATAAGCATCTTGTGCTTCTCAGTTGCTTATTAGTTTTCAGAAAAATGACTTTCAGCAGCAGACATCTGCAAGATAACCTCCTGGTTTTTCCATTAAACACAGCAATTGCTAGAGGCTTCCTTTATTTAATTCATACTGAATCCTCTGCTTTCTATAGTTTTAACTTCCTTCTGTCTTTTCATGTGTTCCTGAACATATTGCCTTGCTTAATTATATCCTGTCTTGTATTTTGTGGAGGAAGAGAAGGAGGAAGATATTAATGCTTTTCAAAATGATCATCACTCTCCTCTTTTCCCTGATTCCCTTTCAAATAAAAATGTCTGCCACAACATTCGGTTAGTTTGTCTAGTTTAGCTACTCTGTTGATTTCTCAGCTAGTAGAACAGAGGCAGAGCTCATCCCAGCATAAGGGTCAGACACAATTAAATATTACAGTGTACCTGTTTCCCTTTCACTTCCAATTCACCTTCTACTGCATCATGGATTAAGGGAAATGTGTAGTGTTGAGTTGTATATGTGCATATGTATTGCATTTCTGTTGATGTGGAGACAGAAAAATTTTGGCACTAGTCTACTCTCTTCATTCCCTGGCAGCTGTTTTGTAATTAATCATTAGAATTAACTAGAAAAGTATTTGACTGAAAAGCTGTTTGCTTTTTATTTGCACAGTTCCTAGCACAGTGGAGACGTGATCCAAGTATAAAGATCTTAATTGTAAGGTACAGTAATTATATCTGATGGATCCTGTGGTTATCCATGCACACACATGTTGAAATTGGTCCCAGCCCTACAAAACTCATGTAGATTTTTTTTTAGAAGAACTTCTGTGTATCAGTTCTAGAAACGTATCACAGAATCATTAAAGTTGGAAGAGACCTCTAAGATCACATAGTCCAACCATACCTGTCACTAACATACCACTAAACCATGTCCCTAAGTAGAACATCAAGATGTTTCTTAAACGCCTTCAGGGACGGTGATGCCACCACTGCCCTGGACAGCCTTTTCCAAGACTTAATAACCCCTTCAGTAAAGAAATTTCTCCTTATATCTAATCTAAACCTTTGCTGCTGCAGCATGAGGCCATTTCCTCTCATCGTCTCACTGTTAACCCTAGAGAAGAGGCCTACCCCCATCTCGCTGCAGTCTCCTTTCAGGTAGTTGCAGAGAGAGATAGTGTCTCCCCTGAGTCTCCTCCAGACTAAACAACCCTAGTTTCCTCAGCTGCACCTTGTAAGGCTTGTACTTCAGGCCCCTCATTAGCCTCGATGCCCCTCTTTGGACACGCTGTAATGCCCTTCTTGTACTCAGGGGCTCGAAACTGAACACAGTATTCTAGGTGTGGCCTCACCAATGCTGAGTACAGGGGGATGATCAGTTCTCTGGTCCTACTTAGGTCAAACTATTTTTGATACAGGCCAAGATGCTGTTAGCTTTCTTGGCCACCTGGGCACACTGCTGGCTCATGTTCAGTCAACTATCAGCCAGCACTCCCAGGTCCTTCTCTGCCAGGCAGCAATCCAACCACTCTTTCCCAAGCCTATAGTGTTGCATGGGTTATTGTGACCAAAGTGTATGTTGATTGAAGATCAATTTCATCCTGTTTCTAGACTGCACTGCATCATTGTTAGGCTTTTTACTGTCGAAGTGCAATTTGACTTTAAAATCTAGGAGCATTTCATCATCCTTTGCAGACGACACCAAGCTGGGTGGCAGTGTCTATCTGCTTGAAGACAAGCTGGATGGCTGGGCCAAGGCCAATTCCATGAAGTTCAATAAGGCCAAATGCCAGGTGCTGCACCTTGGCCATAATAACCCCCAGCAGTGTTACAGGCACGGGGAGGAGTGGCTGGAGAGCTGCCAGGTAGAAAGGGACCTAGGGGTGCTGATTGACAGCCGGATGAACATGAGCCAGCAGTGTGCCCAGGTGNGTTCTGTTACAGCATGCTGTAGCATTCCCAAGGTGCAGGAGGTATTGGAGTGCCCTTTCTGACCGTGATGTACTCAAGAGAGTAAATAAAGCTCTGTAGAAAGGTGAATATTCAAAGCCATTAAAACCTTTGGTGTTTTGAGGGGATTTTTCTTGAGTTTTTTTAAAATGTTTGCTTCCCTCCTGTGTAACTAATTAGTAGGAAGGATGCCAAACATTCTATCAAAACAAAGGCCTAAGTCTGTGAGAGAATCAGTGTCATGTTTTTGTAAGAGAAATCTGTTAAGTCTGTTGTTCTCCACTTTTGAAACAATATTAACCACTTAATGAAGCAACTTCAGAAGGTACTCCAGGTTTATTGATGGGTGTTAGTGTTGCACTCTGACCTGTCTTAAATGGCTGGTAAAACAGTCTGTAGCAATTAGATAACTGTTTCATCAAAATATGATCAAATCCAAGTGCCTGTAATTGATGCTCCCTGTAAGCATTGCTGGAACATGACTTTAATGAAAGCAAATATATATTCTTGCTGATCACAATATTTGAACTCCAGAAGGACAAAAATGGAAAGCAATTAAAGCAAGCTTTTCCTTTTCTGTTAAATTCTACTTTAGTGGGGAGATTTCATGTGCCACTTACAAAACTGTATATTTAGACTTTTTGTAGTTGTTTAGCTCCACTTTTTGCTTTAATGTCTTCTGCATTCTGCAGGCTCTCTAGTCTGTAGTGCTTTTCCAGGCTTGGTCATCTGTGTAGCCCTTAGCTTTGGGATTCAGGATGCAGTGATTCACTGAAGGGGAAAGAGAGTTGGTGGCCGCATTAATCTGATAAATGTTGTAGAAAGCGTGCTCACTCTGATGGTAGAGCCAACCCTGTCTCTAAACGGTGCTGCAGCTTGGCTTGAGTCTGCAAACATCTGTACATCAGCTCAGTCATCAGCATTTTCAATAGGATGTGACAGAAGCTTCTGTGCTGAGGACTGAGCCCATTTTTCATGCATACAAATTTAACTGAGAAAAGTTGTATGCATCACTTCACATTGGGGTACAAAATTCACTCCAGGACCAAGAGAGCAGCTCCTACCAATGGACTCTTAATTGGGTTTTGAGTCTTTGTTAAAGGCAAAGCTCCATGTGCTTTTTGTCACCACTGCTCCAAACACAGAGCAAAGTGTATATATTTGAGTAAGGATGAAATAAAAGAGGCTGAACTTAAAAGTATTTAACAAATTGGCTTAGCACTGGAGTAGATTTCCGGGGAAGACTGTTGAAGCCATGGCTTGGTGTATCTCGAAACAGGTTAGAAACATCCATCGAGAACAAGGCAGCCAGTGCAGGTAGAGCTCTCCAGCAGAGTTTCCCCTTGCATGAGGCCTGTGTCACTGATGAAGCATTTCTGAAGCAAATGAAACGTGCAGTAGCCCAGGAATGAAGTGTGCTGAGGCACAATGTACTCCTAAGTGGTTGAAGTGAGGCATAAGTTAGAGAGGGTGGGAGATACTAAATTACCCAAGTTTCAAAGGTTCAGACCCAGTTGTATTTTGATGTAAATCTGATATTTGTTGATGTCATCAGTCACAGAACAGTGTTACTCTTTGACAAGACCAGCAACAATACAGTGTTACACAATCAGAAGAACAAGGTTAAAAAGTACTACAGTGTTTATAGCAATCTCAGTTGGCCTTCATAAATATACCAGGATATTGTTTCATAGTATTCATCTTTTCAGTGGAAAAGTAGTAGGCTTTCTGTAAAATGAGAAGTTTAAAATACGATGCATTTGTGAAAATGTCGGATTCCCCTTTCGTACACATTGCTAACGTGTATCAAAATTTTGTTTCTCTTACTTGAAAGCACTAGCTAGAGGTCTTTGGAAAGCAGTGTTAGACTACAAAATCAAGTACAGGTAAATTTATATTTGACAACATGTAAGGCAGGGTTCTGAAACTCATAGTGTGTTGGTTACAGAATTTGTTTCTGTGGTAACAGAGTCATATTGTCACCTAGACTGTTTATTGTCCTTTAGATTTCGGCATAGTCCAAATTGCTGGTACTTGAGAGACTGGACCATCCACAGCTGGATAAGGCAGTGCTTAAAATATGATGCAGAAGACAAAGCCTTATACACATTAAAAAACAAGGTAAGTTTTTACACAGAAAAGCCTATTGTGGCTTACCTGAAATGCCTATTGCAACCATCTTCTGTAAACTGTGGTTTTAAGGTGTTATGGTTTGAGTGGAAAAAATGAGACTTGCGGATTGGAAAAGACAAAATAACTNAGAGGGAACTCTCCCTTAAATTTATATTGAGCATGACGTGTATGAAATGGAATACTTGGTCAGTTTGGGGTCACCTGTCTTGCCTGTTCCTTTCCTATAGGTGCAGACTCTCACCTTGCACCCCCCTCACTTCCCAGTAGAATCACAAAGGGTTTACGTTCCAATCCTTGGCTGTAACCCAAACGTTACGGGCCTAATCACTGCTAGAAGCTGGCGCTGTTTCTGAGGACATACTGCCAGCTTCAGAAAATGCAGTCACTTTAAAGGAGCCTCGGCTAGAAGCAAGACCACCTTAGCAGAATTACTTCTGCTCCAGCCCAAACCAGGACATATGGTCAGATATTTCTTTGTCAAAATAAAAGTTAGTGTTGCACTTCAATTTTAGCTGAAGCTCTTTACAGCTTTTTATTTCCTCGTCTTTCCTGGGAGGATTTTTGTTTTTAAACTGTTGTTGTCCAAAACATGCTAGTTGCAGGAGAGGCATAAAAACCTGATAGGCAGTGCCCCTCCTGGTCCCAAATGCACAGGTAAAATGCCAAAATGAATCAAACATATCAAAAGTTACAAGGCCTACATCAGAGAAGCCATTCTAATCTCCTTGTGTTGCTTGACTGTCACATTGCAGCAGTGTGCAGTGCCATGTTTCTAATCTTTCTGATACCTGCAGCTCTGCACTTGGTTAAGATTTGAATAGCAGACTTTCATATTGATTTTTTTTTTTTCTTTTTCTCTTCTCTGCAGGTTCAGTATGGAATCTTCCCAGATAATTTTACATTCAATATTTTGTTGGATTGTTTTATAAAGCAGAAGAAATATGAAGGTAAGAATATGTACCAGTTCTGCATCTGTAGTTGCAGCATGCTATTATATCTGCAGAGTCTTTCTTTGAATTAAAAACTTTTAGCAGTATTTTCTCTAAAGTCACCTTAAAAACATGCTTTCTTCTTACTTTAAACTACATTTTTTCATGTTTATATCTCATTTCTATTGGATTTTTAGTCATTTTATAATTTTGAAACGCATGCAATTCAGTTTCTACTGTGTTTAATCCCATTTTGAATGTAAATCAGCTTCATCAGTTTTTATAAGTGTGACTTACATGCTAATAACATCATAGGAATTACTAGTGACACTTTGAGTGTTATAAGAATCAAAATACATTTTGGTAGAGTTCATCTTACCTACATTTAGCTATTCAAAAAGATGCATATCTAAACTGTTTGTCTAGACTTTCTGTCTGTCACTGGAGAGAGCCAGCTATGCTAAATGATCATTTTGAGGTGCCTGTCTTTCACTGTTGACTGCTTAAGTGTTAAGATGAATAATACTAAGGTTTTCATTTCACTGCAGTTTTTCTGCTACTGTAGACTTGCAGTGAGCTTTTCTTTGCATACACCTCTTGTAAAACAACTAACTGAAGGGGATGATAGAATTGCTATTGTCTGCAGCTTTTATCATAATGGTTTCGCTAAATGGTAAATTAATACATGTATTTCTTTTATTTTGAAAGCCCCCTAGTCTGTGAATTCCGCCTTATTCCATCCATGTTTCTTTTCTGTGACAAGCTCAAGGCCTTTTATTTAATAAACTGTCCTTCCTGTCAGGGAGTGTCACTAGAACTCCCTGTGGAGCATTTCCAGAGCACTGTTTGCTCAGTATAGTGAGTGCTGTGGCTGATCTGTGATGGCGTTTCTTCTGCATTGTAGTCTCCTGTCACCCTAAGGGCAGTGAATTTAAACCAGTCTTCTCTTGTTAGTAATCTAAACACCAGAACAAAGAAGTAATCTTGAGACATTTTTTAAAAGATGTTAATAACTAAAGGGCTGAGCAGAGAAGATCCAAGTGAAGAGTGTAGAGCTGAGTTTGGAAAGCTCCTTTGCTGTGGTTTCATGCTATACAATCCATTCTTCCTTCTCACAGTGTGTTTGAATGACCCACATGAGTAAGATTAATTCTGTACTACTAGTTATAAGAAAACTTTAACTCTATCCCTGACTAATTCAAAAGATACTACAGTAATAAAGTATCAGTGAACATGAGTGAGTGTGAAAGGGAGCTGTGTAAATTTGCACTTGCTGATTATGTATTGTTTTCCTCCATAGATGCTGTGTCAGTAGTAACAGAGATCATGCTGCAAGAAAATTTTGATGAATTCTCAACACAGCTTCTTTCTCTATATGTTTTATACCAGTACTTGGCAACTAAGTCTGAACATACGGTAAGCTGTGCTTGCTCAAGATGATACACAAAACCTAGGTTTCTAAGTGTCATGGTGCAGGCAGCTGGGCATTCAATCTTGAATGTATTTCATTCTCCATAAGTATCTGGAAAACACAGGGGTTTTTTTCATTATTTTTACAACTGAAGAAGAAAGGAAGGAAAAAGAAACAGCAAAATACAAAATCCATCAGATAAGTTGTCACTCCTTTTGCTCCTTTCTCTGAAAGGGAAAGTGTGTTGGAATTTTTCGATGTAATGTATATACTTTGGAAGGTTATGAAATGACAGTTCAGTTCAAAGGGGACTCTATCAGTTAACACAAAAAACTGTCAGCTGTTGTACAGGACCCTGTTAAGGTGACTGTTGCTCACCATTAGAGTTTAGTAATGGTGATGTTGCAAAATTACAAAACATTTTCACTAGGATTTTTACTGTCCCAATTTGCTTTGGGTATATTGTTTCTAGTATGTATTTGTTTTGAAATTAAATGTGTTGCTTCTCTCTTGTGTCCAAAGATTAGGGGTTTCTTATTCACATCTCACTTGCTTAAGGCCTATGACAGTTTAAGCTCTTGGAAGTGGCATTCTGCCTTTGCAGAAAGGGCTCTGTTAGGTATCATCAAGGAGCTCTGCTATGTCCATCACTTTAGGCAGCTGCTTTTCATGTGTGTGTAGCATTTCATGAAAGCTGAATATGCAAGTAACGATGGTGTGGACATACAACACATTTGAGACAAGCATATTTATATAGCTGCAACTTATTAAATACACATTTTGAAATAACACCATCTAAACACAGCAATAAGCCATATTTTTATATGCATGTGCCATACAGAGTACCATTCAACACCTCATAATGCTCAGTACCAATTTTCTGTGTTTGATTTAAGAAGTGAGTGTAGGCAGAGTTAAGACATCTGCTCAGATACTCCTGAAAATGCATTCCTTTTTCCCAAAAGCCAGGACAGCCATTGTCCTGTTGCAGACAGGCCTTGGGTGCAGCACCTGATGAACTGTTTTTTAACTTCAAATGCTGTGTCTTAGGTAATGCGACTGTCTTAGTCCTTGTTGTGTAAAATAGTGGTGATAGAGAGTTTCCATTTTTCTGCATTGTAAACACCACTGAAAGCCTGACTGGTCTTGGCTCTCCCCAGAAAATTTCCTGAGTGCTGCAAACCAAAGTATGATTGCTATCTTCCACTGCAAAGGTGGAAGACTTAAGTTCTTACAGTTCCTCCAGCTCTTAGAGCCAGATGGGCTAGCTCCCAAAAGAACCTAGACTGCTAAAAGCTCTGTTTTTCCAGTTATATCTGATATTCCTACAACATTCAGCTGCAGTACTGAATTCAGCCCTGTCTTCTTGAATCCCTTTCTGGGTCAGGCACATACTTTGCCTGGCTGTCAGGTAATGGTATTTTGTGTCAGAGGGTAACATGCACATTTTTGTAGCACCTGAATGGAGATGCAGAAAGATACCATACCTTGCAAAGACATCTCTGAAAAATGCATTAAACTAGAAGGTTGAACTTCTGCGGTTTTTAAGACTCATTGTACCTCAGGGAATTTTTCAGAAGGCTTCTTCCTTTCACCAGGGACATTTGTTTCAGGTCATAAGGTAATAAAGACACTGAAGTACCCTGCCACAAAAATCATGTGTTAGTCAGACTTGATGCACTCTATTGCTTTTTATAGCTTTCTTTTCCTTATTTACTTACCAATGGAATTTGATATGCTCCTTTCACTTGCAGTAAAAATACATTTATCCTTGATGTTTGCGCTTCTCTGGTCCTGAAAAATGTGCTGTACTATACTATAGCAAAACAAAATCTACACTATCCGTATGTTTTTAGTATACTTACTGATACAGTGCCCTTCTTTAGCTGTCACCGGTGGTCTAGCTCAGAGAGCTGGCACTTTTGCTAGCACAGGAGAGCTATACTTTTACTCCAGGGGTCCTACAGTGATCTTGATGAGTTGCATATATTCTTTTCACAGCGCAGATTTTAGACTCAGAGCAGCCATTAGCAGTGTATCCTTCTCTCAGCATTTTCCTATTCTAATGAGGGATTGAGGAGCATGTATCTTACCACATACTTGAAATAAAAGACTACTCTGATACTGAAGCAAGTGGTAGGACAGAGACAGAGCCAGAGCTTGGCCATTGTACATTGTACATCTGTGTAACCCTCTGTCATGAAGGAAATACACTGATTGACTTCCATGCTAAATCTCAACCACTCACATTTAGCTGTCTTCTGGAAAGATGTTCCTCAATATAATGTGTTCTGTTCCTCAGGATATACATACTCTGAGCTCTAGACATGTTTAATGATTCTTCATTGCTAAGGCATCTGATGAAAGCCATGTGTGCTGTCTTGTGGCTACTGCCATTTTATGTTTATGTTTGTTGAACACTTACGTAGTTTACATTATTTGCAGTGGGAAGAGGAGAAAAATCTTGGAGCATCACTAGTGCTTACGGGTCTAAAACAAACAAATACTGTGGGTTTTAGCTCCCAGCTGTATGGCTATGCATTTCTTGGTAAGTTTTACCTTCCTCACAGTCATCTTTTCCCTCTTGTTTTCAGTGGCTGAATTACATTGGCAAATTTGCTGTATTAAATGCAATCAAGGAGAAGGCTAAGACTAAAAAAGGCAGAAATAGGGGAAGAAATGATTTTAGAGTTAAAGCTAAATCTGTTTTATAAGCCTGGAGGGTAGTAATGATTTGAGTTGTATGCCCTTTATCAGAAAGCCTCAGAACCTCCTTTAGGGCTCCCTGCAGGTTTGGATTAGCAGCTGAAAGAAAAAAAATTTGTAAAAAAACAGTAATGTTGGTTTGTTTGTGGACTAACAAATTTTCAAAAAAATGAGAGTTCAATAACATAAATAAAAGGTTATGGGCAATAGGCTCTTTTTCTCGTTAGTGAGTTTCTTAAAATAATCCTTAAATCTCTGGAAGTTCAAAGAGCAAGGCTTGAAGAACACTATGTTTATGACATTTACTACTCACTGTAAAATTAATATTTCTGTTAAGGAGTCTTCATTGCTTATGATATGCTATATTATTAAAGAGCAGTTAGAGTATGCCCAGAATTGGAGGGAAGGGGAATAGGGTAAGCAATTCTTGATTTTCCTCTAACCTTTTAGAGAAGTATGATGAAGATAGGTTTTGTCCTTCTCTACAAAATGGTTATTTACTTGAAAGTAAATAATATTTACTTAGAACTAAATAATTTAAAATTTATGATTATGCCCTTGTTCCACTGCAGCATTATATTTTATTCTACAATTTATTGAGGCTAAAGAAATATGGACTAGTTCTAAAATGTCGCCTCAAAATACAGTGTGCAGTGGCAGAGTTAGGATGCTGATTTGGATTTATTACAACTGTAAGACAAAAAGGGGGATAAATGTGAAAATTAATTTGGAAGTAATATTTTCACCACCAAAGTAAGATTTTCCATAGAGCTGTAATTTGTTATTCAGTGGAGATACTAATACAAATAGGAACTTTGCTGTCTAGTTTGCATTCAGTTTGGAATGGCTTTTATATCATACAGATTGTTTAAGTAGTGACTGTATTTCAGAAATGCACTTCACTGTTGCCTGTAAGCGGTAGTACTTGTTCATGACACTGACATTTAGTAGATCCAAAGCTATTTACTGTTATGTCACATATTTCACAGTCTTGCCAACAATAATGGAAGCGAACTCTGAGAGAGTGAAAGATATCTACGAGCACAGTGGCCTCAAGAGCTTCAGCTGTGTCCATTTACCCATAGTCCATAAGCTTTGTTGGTGCACTTATTACCTTGTTTTTACTAAACTGTTCTCTTATGTAAAGAAGAGTAAGGTCTGTTACATAGTTTTATGCCATTATAGTAGAATCATTTAGGTTGGAAAAGACCTTTACAAACAAGTCTGACTGTTAATCCAGCACTGCCAAGTCCATCACTGAACCATGCCCCTAAGCACCACATAGCCAGAGTGTGAATTAGCCTACAACTTTCATAAACTACACTGAAGTGGTATTATTTGTTACATTGACAATGACAAAATCAAAGCCTTGGAGTGGCAGTCATTGTAAGTTAGTACTTGTCAACTGCAACAGGAAGTAGATTTCCTTTGTTATGTAGGTTTGTTTTTTCTTTAGTAATTGTTGTCAGGAGAAAAGCCACAATGTCAGTGGTGCTGTGCATCACAGATCCTGCTAATGTCATTGAAGACCTTGTTGCACAGAATGTCCTAAATACAAAAAAAACAACAAACCCAACAAAATTTAATTTTGGCAGATCTCTCGTGTTTTCTTTTGGAAAGCTCCAGCAGAAATAGGAGTACTAAACTGTATAGTTAGCCAGACCATGTGCTGAAAATACTGTGCGGTCTAGCCATGACACATGTACTCATGTGTCCTGAAGACCCTGAAAGCCACAGAGGTGAGTCCAGAGCCTCAGATTTAGTGCACACATACTGCACAGTGAGTCCCTGAAGGCTTAGGAGACATTTGTCAGACATCTTCAGACCTGTTACAACTGCCAGACAACCAGAAAACCTGACCACTTTTCCCCTCCTCCATCTGGACAAAATTTCTAGGGGAGGAAGAATCACAGAATCACAGAACATTCATGGCTGGAAATGACCTCTCAGATCACCAAGTCCAACAAAAAAAACCCAAACAAAAAACCCCAACAAAAAACCCCAAACAAAACAAACCACACAACCCCTGCCCTCACTAGAGCATGTCCTGGAGCACCACATCTACATGTTTCTTAAACACCTCCAGGGATGGTGACTGTTACAGGCAGCTAGTCTGCGAGACAGAGCAGAAGAGGGATCAGGGAGGAACCAGAAACATACATATAAGAAGGCACCTTACTGAAATAAGGTAATAGGTCTGTCAAAGCAGCTTTGTAGAAGAATGTGTTGTTTTTACTACAGAAGCCAAGACACTTGCTGTCACTTCTAAAAATCACAACCAACCCATATGGATTTGTGTTAAGACTCAAGTGCTGAAGTGCTGATGCTAAAGTGGTTTTTTTATGACAGGAAAAGTGGAGTTGAATAAGGGGCTAAGAGCAGTATACAATCTAATGCCACTGATGTGGACACCTGGATACTTAAATAGAGCCTTGCAAGTGATGGAGAACGTGGCTTCATTGTCAGGGGACAGCAAAATCTGCAAAGAAGCTGTAAGTATGAAGGCTATAACCTGCTGAACAGAGAGAATTTCATGCAATCCGAACTCCAGTAAAACCTGTGAATTCAATGCCTTGCTTATAAGAAGCAACCCAGCAATACTTCATAGGTCTTTGGAAGACAGAAGTAATGCAATACTTCATAGGTCTTTGGAAGACAGAAGTAATGTTTGGAATAGAATCACTGCTTCAGTTGATGAGCTAGTGATGTTATCTACTGGACTGTCCTTGGGAATGAGTGTCTTACTGTGACAAACCATTTAAGTATGTTTCCTAAGCCTTCCCCTCCTTATAGAGACACTTAGGTCTGTGTCACAGGAAGCACGTATCTGTGGGGATGGGAAGATACCTTTATCTCTCAAGCTTTGGAACTCCTTCAGCAACACTCAGCAGTGGGGATGAAATATATTGTTTCTCTCCCAGCAGAGAATTCCATGTATTCTGTGCTCTATGAGTTGATGTCCTGAGTGATGCTGGTCCAAAAACTGTACAGAGCAATTTCTGGAATTGTAGAATGTCTCGAGTTGGAAGGCACCCACAAGGATCATTGAGTCTGGCTCCCATCTGTGCACAGGACAAGCCCGGAAGTCACACCATGTGTCTTAAAAGCATTGTCCAGGTGCTTCTTGAATTCTATCAGGCTTGGTTTGGTGCCATGACTGCTTCCCTAGGCAGCCTCTTCCAGTTCTCAGCCACCCTCTGGGTGAAGAACCTTTTCCAAATATCTAACCTAAATATCCCCTGGCACAGCTTCATGCTGTTCCCTTGGGTCCTACTGATGATCACCAGAGAGAAGAGATCAGATCCTGCTCCTGTTTCCCCTTGTGAAGAAGTTATAGACCACGATGAGGCCTTCTCTCAAGAAGTAGTGCCCTCAGTTGGAGAGGATTAATAGATTCAGTCCATTTGTGAGGTCAGCACTCACTGAGGAACTTGGGGCTTAGGAGTCCTGCGGTGGGAATCAAGCTGATTCTGCAATCAGTCAGCTTAGGAGGTATAACTTAGGAAACCACCACCACATGTGCTGGAGCACAGAAGTAGCATTGAGGTCTAACCTCCTCTTCTTGATACTCTTTCCTGGGGGTGTCTCTGGTGATAAGAGTCTCTCTTTTGCTAGCATCACTAGTGGACTTGCAGTCTCTGCTTTTCCCTTGACAAACAAAGACCAGGGCACTGCTCAGCACGTTCTCTTATCTATTGTTCCATACTCAGAAGAAGCTCTGTGTGATACAGGATAGTACAAGGAAGTGTCACATCTGCAGCTTTGACCATGTTGAGTTTCCTCTGGTGTGTGGCTTTGTGGACTTCTTCCTTATTCCAAGTCTGAAGAACTCAGCCTAATATGCTTTCAATTTTTTCTGCTTACAAACCCTAGACAAGTTAGGGTACTCTTCAGCTTGCTCTGGACTTAGATTAACATCCTAGTGTTGAAACAAGGCTACATCTGTCTGCAGTATGGCAAGTCCATAGAAGATGGCATCCTTCTACATACTGATACTGTAGAACTAGTAAATGATAGTAATAGCTAGCAGTGCTTTCTTCACTGAGACACTTTATATTTTGCTCAATGAATGTTCCTGATTACTCACTAATGCTGCAAGTGTCTCTGTAGAAATCCAGTAATAGAGCCCCCAGAAATGACCATGAGAGCCACACAGAAATGACCCTGAAGAGATACTTGGCCTCATTTGGATTTTAGGTAGCAGTGTATAAACAGTATTGCAAGTCACATACATTTCACCAAGCTGAGGACCAAAAGCAGACCTGAATGGTTTTTTATTATTTGAAATAATTTTTGTGATCCCAGTGCAGAAAGGAAAACAAGGAAAATATGTTGATGCATATCCTTATCTGGGGTAAAGTGATTGCAGTGTATTGGTTTGCATCATCCTGCCTTTTCTACCTAAATGCTCATTAAGATTTTGCTATTAAAATCTAGACAAGGTATTTTTAATTACTGTTTTCAACTAAAATGCAGTATTTCTAAGGGTGAAGGACTAAGAGCACTAAGCAGGTCAGTATATTGGCATCTGTCAAATTCCACTGAATTCAGCAGCAGGTATGGTGGAAACAACCTCAAGTGTTATAGACTCTTTTTTACTGTATTATCGTGGGCTTCTCTTGGGCAGGATTAGGTTGACCATTGTGCAAGTCTACTAAATCCATATCCATAGCACTGAAGAGTACAGGCCATGGTCTAGATCATTGTCCTTGCATGCCAGCACATTCACAGAGTACCTGTGAAAGGCACAGCCCTAGTTTTGTGAACTTAGTTCTCTTACAAAGTGTAGTATTATTTTCTGGCTGAATAAATAATATTACTATCTAAAAGGGAAGGTTTCAAATTAACTTTGTTAACTGTTTGTCCTGGTGTAAACATTTTCAAATGATTTGCCTAATCTTTATCACCCTCTTGTTCTTTCAGGCTTTAAGTTTCCATTCATTTCTGACTAGAAAGTTACCTCTTTTCACTCTGCCAGTACTGTCTTAACAAGATAGTAGGAATATTGTTTTAATATTATGCTATATTATTTGTGAACAAGCAAGACAAATTATGGGTTTTTAATTGTCTGAGAAAGTCTCTAAATGAGTATATGTATTTCCAAACACATAGTTACTATTTCTCTGCTTATTTCATAGAATCATAGAATCATAGAATGGTTTGGGTTGGAAGGGACGTCTGGCGGTCATCTAGTCCAAACCCTTGCAGTGGGCAGGGACATCCCCAACTAGATCAGCTTGCCCAGAGCCCTGGCAAGCCTCGCCTTGAATGCCTCCAGGGATGGGGCCTCAACCACCTCCCTGGGCAACCTGTTCCAGTGTTCCATCACCCTTGTGATGAGGAACTTCTTTCTAATGTCCAGTTTAAATCTACTCCTCTCCAATTTAAAACCATTGCCCCTTGTCCTTTCACTCCAGGCCTTTGCAAACACGCCCTCTCCAGCCTTCTTGGAAGTTCCCTTTAGGTACTGGAAAGTCACTAGTAGGTCCCCCCGAAGTCTTCTCTTCTCCAGGCTGAACAATCCCAGCTCCCTCAGCCTGTCCTTGTAGGAGAGGTGTTCCAGCCCCCTGATCATTCTCGAAGCCCTCCTCTGGACCTGCTCCATCAGATCCATGTCCTTTC
>VWZO01012074.1:1613-14367 GCA_013396975.1 Bucco capensis
TGAGGTTCACCTGGCCCACCTCTCCAGCTTGTCCAGGTCCTTCTGGATGACATCCCACCCCTCCAACTTATCAACAACACCCCATAGCTTGGTGTCATCTGCAAACTTGCTGATGGTGCACTCAATGCTGCTGATGGTATCGTTTATAAAAATATTATTGAGGCAGCAAATTTAAGAACTAAATTAAAAGTACTTTGGAAAGTCTCAAAATGTTCTGTGTTTTCAAGAGAAACTTTTTAAGCAGTGTGATTCACATCTAAGGCCAGTGTATTAGGTTAGAGAGGACTCTGTTGCAGAGGGAGCCATTAACCAGTTTAAGAAAAGGAAATGAAGAGGAAATTTTAAATCTTAGTTTCCAGGAAAAACAATTCTGAATGTACAATATGATTCTTAATGAAATCCTAATTCTAACTCATGTGTATCCCCAGCTAGACCTATTAAATATAAATTGTGGCTTAAACAAGAAAAAAACAATCATTTTTGCATAAAGGTGAGTATATATTTGCTTTGTTTTGACATCCAGAGCAAAATGAATGAAAGTAGCAGATGAATTCTACTTTTCAAAGGCAAACCCTAACAACAGGTACTTAGAATCTACAATAGCATATTCCATGTACTTATCTAACTGTTAATAACTTACTCACTTTAGCGGTACCCTGGGCAAGTAATACTTAAATCAACCAGACTACGCCTGGCTCATGCAAGAAGAAAATGTGCAGCTAGCTCAGTGTCCTGTGTCAGTCAGCCTCAATCTTTACCAGCAACCATACAAATCCAAGAGAAAAGTGAAGAGGTGGAATTGGAAAATGCAGTTCAGCCTTTGCAAATGCAGGAATCCACAAGCATGGAACAACTTAAAGATATCTCATTATCTCCTAATGGTGTTACCTCCCAGCTGCCTCATGTTAGTACTTCTCCACACACCAGTAATGAGCCTCAACCAGAGACTGTTACTGTAGTACCACTTCCACCTTCTTTGCCTCCTCCACCTCCTCCTCCACCTTTGCCCTCCAAGGAAGACACCTTTGAGAAAAGTGACGGCTTTGTTAAACGTCAGAGTGAGGAGAAGGGAGTCCAGCATTCTTCTGGTGTCCCACCAGCACATCTGTTTGACAGCAGTCAGCTAGTCAGTGCCAAGAAGAAGCTTAAGAAGACAGGTGATCTAGAGGGTTTACAGAGGAGGAGAGGTAATGTTTTCATTTCTGTGTATTTTAATTGTAATGCACATTAGTTCCTCTTTTGAAGTGCTCTGTAGAAGAGTGCATGATGTGATTCTTTCATAGTTATTAATGGGACCATTACTGCATTTGACAAATGTTGACAACTCAAACAAAAGTTAGGGCCTTTATGACAGTGTGTGGTATACTTGTTCGGTTAGAAAACACTTGTGAAACTGACTCTATGATACAGCATGTTAGATTAGTTACAAAATGGAACTAAACATTGTCTTAAAAGAATCTTCTTTTATCTAGTTTAAAGCCAGCACTGCAGATATTAATACTCTTCACGTGAGGGTGCAGTGTTTATTTAGTAACAATATTTTATGTAATTTATGACCTAGTAAAATGAGTATTTGTCTTGGGATATAGGAAACCTAGGAAACCTTGAGAATGGTCGTAGGTTTTATTTTCCCCAAGGTTTCTTCAGATTTTCATACAAAAATTCACAAACTCTCAAGTACCCTTGAGAGCTGAGTAAGAACATAAACATTTAACTGCAATTGGAAATGAAATCTATAATCATAGTTAAAAGATCAAAAACTTCTTTGGAAACTGAGGAGAATGAATAGAGCTCAGGCCTGAGATGGGAAATCTTTTACAACCTGTTGATTCTGTGCTACTTAACTGTTTATTCTTTATCCCACATATAAAATGGGGAGAGTGGCAGCCACGTTTGAACAAAATAATCCTGGTGTTTCCGTGAAACAAGCTATATTAGAGCAAAGCTTCTATTTGAAAATTAGAGATGAGATATTCAAAAGCAATCAGCTGAACTATTTTAGTGGAAGTCAGTGAGGAAAAAGTCCCTTTATTGGGCCTTGATTCACATTTGTGCAATATGCTGTAGTAACTTTTTATTAAAAATTCTATCTGGCTCTGTCAGTTAAAACCACAGAAAACATCCCTCCATTGACATTTTACCTCTTCTAGATAAAATAAAAATCTATCTTCACTAATCATGTAGAAACAAGAATGTTTCCTGTAGAGTTGTCCTTAAAGGATTGAAAACCCTTGAAGCAACTGCACAGTTGTAGAATTCTTAAATTCTTACAAACCTTGCGGGTTAGAGGTATAGTTTCTCAAGTTCATTATCAATTTTTATGTTGCTGTACTGCATTTTTGGTTTTTGTTAGTCCTATTGTTTATTTTTTCTGATACCATTTTACCTTGCAGCTTTATATAGCGTATGCATTGTGTACAATTTGATAAAAATCGTAAAATGACAGAGGAAAAAAATCAAATTATATCCTCGCTATTAAAAGTATTGTTAGGACTGCAGCAGTACTCTACCTACTGCTCTATATTTCCTGAGATGTTCCAAGCCTCTCAGTGGCTTCAGAAATACTTCTCTGTATGACAAATGTTTTACAATCCTTCCTCCTTCAAATGTGCAGTCCTGTGTTGTTCTGTTATTTCTCTCATTTTCTTAGGTTTATTCAAACTCTCTGGGTCATTAGTCTGATGGACAAAACCTGGTCAAAAAAACAAAATAGGTTTTAAACCTGTTTGTTCTATAGGTTATTCTACCATATACTAAAAAAGAACCATATATATATGTATACAAAGAAGAACTAGAGGTGGATATTTGTCTGTTGATTGATGTGTGCTGCGTGTTGTATGTGATAGTGTATGCAAGCTATTTCAGACTGCTATACTTTATTATAATGTGTTTTCTGAGATAGAGATCTTACCTAGCTGTAGCTCTTCAAAGAGCCAAAGTCTGATTTTTATTTCTGCAAAGAACTACTTTCAAATTGGTGATAAAGGATTTGTGATAAACTCTTAATTTTCTATTTTCATTAATTATAAAGGAAGGGAATTTATTTATACAGGCACACTGTAACTAAGTGCTAATACATACGTGAATCCAGAGCATCAGGAAAATGCATGCTGTTGCAGTTGACAGTACTGCTGCTTCCCTCACTAGCATTCAGTAATAGTCATACATGAGGTAAAACAGGCCACAAAATGCAAGTGCTGAGACTGGACTGCACAGTCCAGTATTTTAGATACATACTCATTACCTGAATTTCTAAGTTAAGAAAGACAATGTAATATATGCTTCAGTTGTATTGGATTCATTGCCATTATTTTGATTTTCCTGAGTGCAAAGAGGAAAGCCATCTTGTTAAAAAAAAATCCACTACCTGCCTGATAAGAGGTTAAGTGGTTTCAGGCATTTCTGTATAAACCATGTTTGACCTGTCAATAGGGAAGATTCGGAAGCTAAAACAATATTGGCGCTACCATTATACGTATGGTATGGGACATTAATAGTATGCAGCTGCTTTTTTTCTGTAGAAAATATAAATGAAGACTGATAAAATTTAGTAAAAATAATACTGAAGGTTTTCTGATTTACTGCAGTGAGTTCCCCAATGGATGAAGTTCTGGCTTCCTTGAAACGTGGCAGTTTTCACTTAAGAAAAGTTGAGCAGAGAAGTCTCCCTCCTTTTCCTGATGAAGATGATAGCAATAACATCTTGGCACAGATCAGGAAGGGGGTGAAACTGAAGAAAGTGCAGAAAGATGCTTTGAGAGAATCCTTTACAATTCTGCCTGATACTGACCCTCTGACAATGAGCATCCATGAAGCATTGCGACGGATTAAGGAAGCATCACCTGAATCAGAGGATGAAGAGGAGAGTTTGCCTTGCACAGACTGGGAAAATTAACCTGTAATTAATCTACAATTTGAAAAAAAATCTTTAACACTTTTTTTATAACAATAGCAGCTAAGCATCAGGTTGTGTGTTCTTGGTTACTCGATATGAAAGTGACTAAACTGTCTGATGTCCAACATGGTAAAAAGTGCACATACAAATTTAGTATCACTGACTTTTCAAAGAATTTTAAGATTTATAGTTAGAAAAAATATTTTTAGGCAACATCTTATTTTATTGTTTCAATACCTTTGGTGAATATTGACAGGACTGCTCCTATAAAAAGCTCTATTCTATTTAGTAAATTTGAGGGGCCTGTTTGCAGCTTACCAAAAAACATTAAAAAGCTTTTAAGTAGCAAAGCAGCACAATCACTCTTGGACACACCTTGTACTTATTTTCTAATTATTCCTGGCCTTGTAAAAATTTAGCATGTTTATCACTTCAGACTGACTAGCTCCAACTAGTGAAGGACGGTTAGATTTTACTGCTCAACACATTGAAATCTCATTGCCCTGTGTGACTGACTTTGATAAGTTGGTTTCAGTCTGTAAACTCTCTGACTTAATTGCATTTCCACACTATAAACAGTAAATATGCAAATATAATTTATACTTCTGTTACTGATATGAATCCCATGAACTTGCATTGTACTAAGCTACAGTGCCTGAAAGTACAGACACTACACTTCAAGAGATGAAGTGAATGATTTAGCACAAAGAGATTCTTGATTACAGCAACAGCATACAGCACTATTCTTCTGTGGTGGTTCTTTTCTGCTACTGGTATGTGGTAGGTGAACTTAAGTTGTAATGAAACTTACTACTAAAAGTTTGGGCGAAAGAGAGGTATGACAATCAGTAAAGAATTTAAAAATCTGTTCAGAAATCAATGACTATTTCAGGAGTATGGAAGATAATATTTATAACCTCACATGCCTCCACTGGTATGCTATTTTCCAGTAATAATACTTAAAATTTCTAAAAAGGAAAAGAAATGTTGCATTTACCACACTAATGATTTAATATTATTTGATTGTGGTAAGATTCTATTCCATACCAGATGTACTTCAAGTTTGGGAGTTGAAAATCCAGGAGTGGAGGTCTGCTTAATTCTTGCTGAAACTGAAAGTGAAAATAATTTTGTTTGGATGCAACTTTTTTCTGTACTTGCATACAGAAAACTCCCACTACTACAGCCCTTCAGAAATAAGTGACAGCTATAAGAAAAAACAAGCCTTGAAACTGACTTGGCTTTCTCAGTGCAATTTCCTTTTCATTTCCTAGATAACTGAGCAAATTTAAACTTTGTGATTTGACTTCATAACTTTAGTAAATCTGATTTATTCTTTAGGATCTTGTTTTCATGTTATAGCAAAAAAAACCAAAACAAAACAGGAATTTTGCAAGAGTGACTTAGAATTTTTTGAATCTAGTTGGTGGGCCTCCTAAGCATTGTTCCATTGGAAGTGTATCCCCGTAGAAGTCTTATGTGTACATTGCTATACAATATAAATGGATGTTCTACCTCTGTTATCTTTTGCAGCCCTATAGAAGCAGTTCAGAGTGCAGGTGGAAAATCACTGCCATGCAATACCTCTAGTGCACTGGTGGTTGTCTCCTTTTTCCAGTCTACAGTTGTGGCATCTTTCCCTTTTAAGAATGCACTTAACAATGTCATATTCGGTGATGAAAACATGTTTTCATGAGATGACTATTTAGCAGACAGAGTGCACCTAAGACTGAAAAAAGGTTGTATAAATAGCTAACAACTTTGAAAGGAAAAAACAGGCCATTGATATGGAAGCATGTGAAGTAATCTAGGAAGAACAGCTGAAATTCAGCTGAATAAATACTTTTCACATAGATGAGTGAACTTGCTTAAAAATACATACTGGTTACTCAGAATTTATTGCATAGAAGTAAAATCTAATGAAAGTCTGTTGCAGAAACTGCAAAATAGTATTTTTTGACAATAGGTTTATCCATTTAATACCATGCTAAGATTGACCTACTTTTTTTTTTTTCATAGGAGTAAGCTCTCCACAGACAAGAAACAGTTGCACAGGGATTTAAGGTTGAAAAGTTATACAAAAGTATATTGGCACATGTGTGATGAACTATGCTTAATACATGTTCATCATTATAGGCTAAATGTAATGCAATTATTTGCTTTGGGAATAAATGCTAAATCTGATAGCATGATGTGTATTTATCAAGTGCCAAAAAGTGTCTTAATATATACGTAAGGAGTATTAACAGGGTCCACTGCAGTGTTTTCATTAATTATTGAAGTGTGAAGACAAACTGAAAGTAGCTAATTCCTGCAGGAGATCTAGTTGGCTCTTTTATTACCTGTTTTATGAGTTAACTTCTACATAAAGTTATGTCTAACTTTTTTAAGAACAGTTCCTTCCTTATGGAAACTCTGAATCATGTACAAAAATGTTTAGTTATTTTGTGTATTGGAAGTAAAGCTGAACAAGCAGTATGAAGATGCAATAGGTTCTGTGTGAAAAACTAGAAGATTACTTGTTACCAGATATGCCAAGCTTATCTGTGTGGATGTGTATGTGTGTGTACATAATGGCACACATAAATTACTGTAGTGCATTAAGAGTACTATAAGTGATGTGAAACATGGGTTCCTGGGAGTGAAAAGCACAGTAATGGAAAAGAAGTGAGCTTTTGTTTATCATAGCCTTCTAATCCAGTATTTTGGGTCTCATCAAATTCTAATCGGTGTTCACTGCCAATAATACCAGAAGGCAGAAAACCACCTGGTCATATCCTGTGTGTCCTGGCTCCAGAGTTAGTGTATCTTTACCCTGGGAGTAAGGAGAATCAAGGCTCTTGAAGATACTGCTCAGTATTCCATGTTGGAATTGCCTAATAAATTGATCAGAGAGTATTTGTACATCTGTTTAGCTTTTCAGATGCTCCTTTTTCTTCTTTCCCATACAGGTGATTCACAGCCACTGATGTGAGCAGAGAAACTTCAGTTGAAGATTACTTTTCCTCTTCACTTCTGAAAATTCAGAGCCAGCAGTTAAAACCATCAACTCCACAGGAGGCTTTCTTTTGCAAAGAAATAGTCTGTCTTTGGCAAATGATTCAATGTATGGAAAAAATGGCCTGAAATGTTAATTTTCGGGTCACTTTTTTCTTTAATTTGTTAAAAAATCCTGGTTTGGGTAGAAAGCTGAGTTGTTTAGATGTGCATTTTATATAATCAGGAATGCCCAATTATTAAGTATTTTTTATCTTTCCAGTAATAACGTGTGGCAAGTTAAGTGAGGGGGTCATTTTGATTTGAGAGAATACTTGCTGTTATGGTAACTTTGGGATTCAGCTGAGACATCAAACAAGCTATAAAAAGTCTCCTTCACTGCACTACATGTATCATTTGCTTGGAAATCCAACTAAATGGCTCCTTGCAGAGAAGCTTGCTGTGTAGCAGTGTGATACACCAGAAAAAGCAGAATTCCAAGTTGCACTACAGTAGCTGAAATTCAGTGACATGCAACTGAGACGTTTTTCTTCTTAGTTTGAAGAAGTATGTCAGTGTGAAAAGTAGTGACCACAACACAATGAGAAATAATGATGAGTTCAATGCATATTGAAGAATATGTGATTTCCAACATGGTACATTTAGCAAGACATACTGCAGCACCTATTTAGAAGGTCATTTGTAGTCAGACACCTTTTAAAAGTAGACATTTTCACTCTTTTTTAAAAATAATATTTAGCTATGCTGGAACAAGTTAGTTCTACTTTTCTCGTATGTTAAAATTTTTTGGTTTAAAATGTTTTTTTTTGATCACCCTAAGCAACCTTCTTTAAAAAAGATTGAAGCACTTAGACTGAAAAAATAATGCTTCTCTTGCTGGTTTTCACTATTCCCTTTAGTTGCTGCAAAAATGTATGTCATACCCAAAGCCTACTGGCTAAAAAAAGAAGTTCCTTTTGATCCTGACATTAGATTTTGGCTGCAGGCAGCTATTATTATGCCACAGTAAGAGATGCAAGTAGCCTTGTACCTTGTAGAAACTCCATGTAATATTAAAGTTATCCCTTTACAATGTTAAGAAAACTGAATTTTCACTACCATTTTATTTTCACTAGCATGACATACACTGTGTTTGAGAAACACACAGTCCCTGTAGTTTGTGTTGTGTCATCCATTCACTATTCCTGTTTTACAGACAAACTACTATGTAGATGTCTTTTTTTAAGTAGAGTTATGCATTGCTGCTGTCCTGTAATGGAACACATACTGTGTTAACTTTGTAACAGAAGATTTCATATCTTTCTGTTTACTTATGTGAACAGCAACAGGAGAACTTACCTGAGCAATAGGCTATGTAACATAAACAAATCTCAAATCTTGGACTCTTCAGTTCTTTAGCTGTAGCTGTCCTGAAATTAAAGCTCTGTCAAACATCTTGAAAGGATGTCACTTTACCCTTGCTATCAACAGGCATTTTCTTAACCTTATTGCCTTATTTATAAAGTTAATGAACATCCAATTTCAAAGCACCTGTGAGCAGCATTAACTGTAGAGTTGTACTGATTTTCTTGTATTAGTTGTCAGGACTGTATTTTTCTGTCCTGAGATCAGCTCTATGAAACACTTGATACTGTCTTCACAAAGATTTAAACTACACAGTGTTCTTTCTTAAACTGCTTCTCTCAACCCTGAGTTACATGGTGTTGATTGCAGAACATCTTAATACTGTGTTCATGCAGCAATAACAGCAATTTCAAAGTTCATTGTAACTTTTTGACATTGCCTATACCATAAGCTTTGGTGTATTTTTGTTTGACATTTGTCTGTACTTCCAGTCACACCACATGTTAAAAAAATGAGGTCATCGAATATATTTTTGGCTGTAGTACAAAGCAGAACTATGATGTAGAATGGCAATTCAGATCATGCAGTTCATGTGAAACTTGGTGTTAAATTAACAGTGGTGACTAAGTAACTTTTATGTCCATTTTTCCTGTTTTACAGCCTGCAATCTTCTTCTGTAGATTATGCATATGAGACACTACCAAAATTCCAAGCTGAGGAGAAAGAGTGTAATATAAAAGTATAAGTGCAGCGATCCCCTTACACAACATTTGTCTGCAATCACTGTGTTGTGGTTTATCTAAATAGCTCCATGCTGTACTGTACTACAGTTTTCAGATTTGTTTGTCACGTAATCTGTCATTTTGCCTTGAAAAATATGTGCATGATTGAGAAAAGTTACTGTCCTTAATCCATTTTATAGTTAGCTGAAATCTTAGATTCCTGTAATGGCTTTGTTTATAGAAGTGGAGTTCTCATACAAACATGTATTTTATGCGCACACAGAAAGTAGTTATTACGCTGAGCATAGCAGTTTATATCAGTTTGAAACTGCCATCTTCAATATGGAAAGTAAATTGGTTTTTTCCACATACTGCTAAAAAAAAAAAACCACCCTGGATTTTAATCCTCCATGAGACACTAGATGTCACAATTTGACATAATTCACCACTTTGATATAAAAATTGTATATATGGGAGAGTACAGGCTAATAAAAAACTTCCCATCCTCTGAAATGCGAGATTTTTCAGTGGGATGGCTGCAGCAGCAAATGGAGAAAGTTAAGTATATACACAAGAAATATAGAGAGAAATTAGGATAGTCTTGTATGCAGCTGACTTCTTCATAGCTGAGAAAAGCTGTAATAATTGTGTTGGTCCTTGAGAACTCTTAGAGAGCATCACTACAGAAAAACATGTATACATATGTAAGGAAAGAAAGCCTCCATAAAAAGACCTTTCTACATATTACTGATATTTTTCATTTGTGGCTGGACTTAATTGTTGTGGCTGTCTTGTTCTTTGCTAGTCATTTATCTTCAGTAGTTTGTCAGCTTTCAGACTTTTTCTAGTCTTCTAGACACATCTTTGTTCAAATTAAAACTATTTTAGTATAGTGTAACTGATCCAGTGAGGTAAAGACTCGGAGTGCATAATGCTTATTTTACAAATGTTTATGTGAAGAATGAAAAAATCTTTTATTAAGAGTTGGAAAGAGAAGTGAAATCTCAATTTCTACTAAAATAAGCAAAATGTAAGTAAACAGCAGTAGTCTTTTGACGAGAAATGGAATTTGGATCAATGTGAATTTCCTGCTCTCATTCACAGGGGTTCCAGAACCTTTGCAAATGACCAGTGGTGGTCTTGTTAAGTTTTCACATGTTTGTTACGTTACCTATCTAGGGGTGATAAAGGCTTTTTTACTTCTCTTAAACATTGCTTTTCAGGTTTTGTTTGGGTTTTGTTTATCACTTTGGGTTTGTTTGGGGATTTTTTGCTGTTTGTTTGTTTGTTTTAATCTAACAGTCTGCATCCTACAAGTGATACTTGTATAATAAATTAGTATGATTATTATATAGAGTGTTACTCTGTGGCTACATTGGGGATAACTCAACATACTTCACTACATTATTTGTAATGAATAATATTGAGTATAAGCACTATATTTTGTAATGTTAAATATCAAAGTAATGACAGGTGCATTATTGAGAATTTTGAAAGGCAGAAGCTTTTATTGGTTAATGTTACCCCTGTTCTGTTTGTTGCACTGAATTTCAAGAGTGTAATTTGTAAATCAAGTTTGCTTATGTGTGTAAGACTTTTCATTGTAATGCTTATGTAATTAAATTACCTGCATGTATTTCTGGTAATGATTCCATAAGCACGGACTATATAATGTTGTGTTTAGCACTACAGAACAAGCGAAGCTTCTTGCAACAAAATGGGAGTAAACAGAAGCACCTTACTGGGAATGCGTGATCTCAGTGCTACTGGAGCTGACAGGCAGTAGGTCATCCTAAACTTGACTGCAAATTGCTCTTCGGTGAAATAAGCACAGTGACATACTGCTATCAGTCCTGTAAAAAGTACAGCAGTGGCTATTTTTAACCTATAAATATACTGTAATTTAAATTTTTCCTACAAAATGAATTTATATTTAATTGCTGCCTACTTAAAAAATTAGAATTTTTAGGAGGGTCAAGGGTGGGTGGGCATGCCAGTATATTTTTGGGAGGGGCTGTTGTATATACGGTTCTTTGCACTCCCTATTCAGTTTCACTATTAATCCAACACTCCTAGCTCTGACTGTAGTGAGTCTGCAACCTTACATTTATGTGTTTCTATTGGGATTCAGGTCTTCTATATTCTGTGGCTCAGAGCTTCAGAAAAGCTCATCTTTTTCAGAAAAAGTTGTCTTTCCATTCTCAAATGTGAATGCTCTGGTGTATCTCTAATAATGAAACATGACCAAGCAATGGATTTTACTCTGCTGAGTTTCTAAAATTTATGTAGAGTATTACTTAAAGCTGATCTCTAAGGCTATTAACCAGTAGCATGTCCATTTGGAACAAGTGAAAAAGATGGCTGTTTTGGTGAGTACAGTCCAACTCTGCAGAGACTCACCTATTCGGTAATTAGTTTGCTGTACACTGGCTTTATTTTCAGATTTAGAAATGTATTTTTGATTTCTGAATTAAGAAGTAGATGCTGGGGATTGGGGATACACTTAACATCTCCCCAGTGTGTTAGTGTGTTTGCTATATGTTTTGAATTTCATCTTAATTATATACAAATAAATCATAAGATGAAAGCTTAAGAAATACAGATGGCTGCAGGTGGTCTTTCATGGATGAAGCCAGTGAAGTTTAATGAAATTAACTTCTTTGTTAAGCTTGTTGAATAAATAAATAATCAAAAGAAGACTAATTTGCTGTTCACTAGCTTTGTGCAATATTATTGGTAGACTCAAACACTACTAGCACATTGTGCTTGGCTTTGAGAAAGTTCTTTAACTCCACATATTAAATGCGTATTTTATTGTAAATGACTACAAATTTACTATGCCTAAAAATGCTCAATGTATAAAGTATTAAGCAACAAGTATGTTAAAAAAGGGTTATAAACGAAACATTTCTTGCAATATCTAAAAACTAAAAAGTTGTAACTGCTTTTTGCTCTTTTTTCTTTAGTGCAGCTTTTCTGCAATGCAAGTTTTATTGCTGTGTATTTCTTTCATGTTTTTTATTATGACTCAGAAATTTAAACCTGTACACAAAGTACTGCACTCATCTTCTTATATATGCAATGTAACAACATACTCACAGTTTTGGTGCTTTAAAATGATTCATTTTTTCTTTATTAAAGGATATTTATTTGACCACTGTCTGGTTTTAACTTTGGAGTATCTACCAACATTTCTAGTACATTTTGATTCCCACAGCAAAAACCCCATATCTCTAGTTCGTTTAGGTTTACATTGTTGCTCTTTTTACTTCCTCAAGCTGTCATTGCTTATGGCAAATGGTTGTGCCTAAGCAAGGTTGCAGCAGGGAATAATTCTGTTTAGTTTAACATCTTTGTAAACTAAGCCACATAAATGTTGGTGCTACAGGAGAGGCTTGCTCATAAATAATCAGGATAGCTGTGCTTAAATACAAAACAGACACAGGTTCAATTTCTTAATCAAAAGACAAAATTGCTTTATGAAAAGGAGTAAAAATTTAAACCCAGAAATATTAAGTGCTTCGATTCCTTATTACACTCTTCTACACTTTCAGAGCTAGCCAGAGCAATGCCGTTACATGGCAGGAGCAAGCTTCTACCTGGAATCACTGAAAAAGATGATCATTAAAAGCTCAAATGAAAGCCATGCAACTTCTCCACTATTTGCTTTTTTGGTATATGAACAATATAATATTTCAAAAGTGAATTAAGATTGTATATGAAGAAGTTGCATACTTCAGAAGTACCTTTATGAGTGTTCTGAAGAGGTTTTTTTTCTGGGGGGGGGGGGGGGAGA
>VWZO01012074.1:14408-41359 GCA_013396975.1 Bucco capensis
AAACTGATTGTGTCCCAGTCTAGAGTTTCCAGCTATTTGTTTGTTGAACATTTTCCCTGCATCCATTTTACACTTTTATTTTATCTAGACATAAATCTTACAAATTAGACATATTTGTATTGTTTATCTTTTACCTTTCACTCTGTGTTTATGGTACATGACCTACAGTGAAGTTATGTCAATGCAGGCACATTCTATGCCTAGCTAGTCCCTTTAACATGACCAAAAAAAAATCACTGTATTTCTGAAACAGAAACTTTTTAGTGCAGTTATAATCCTAGGAAAACAAGAAAAAGGTGTTACATTTCTAATGAGGCGAAATAAAGCTTGCATTTGCAGTACAAATCTGCACTGCAAAATGTCGTAACAAAAATCTGAAGCCTGTCTTGCTCAGTTTTTCTAGTGTTGTTTTCCCACTTCTGGTGTTAATGGTGTATGCTGTTAATTCTGGGTTATGGCAGAACATGTAAAACAAATAACCAAGTTCTTTGATCATCACTGACTTTTCTTATGAAAGAAGAGGGTTGTATTATAGCCAAGGTCTGTTCCTAAAGATGTCAGCATGACATTGGCAGTAGGTGACCCTGTTGTGGGTGCCTTTCAATGTTCTCTGCAGGACAAACTTCTATTCAAGAGTATTTGCTGGTATCTACTTTGGCATTGGGTTCAGTATATAGGTAGCTGCCTTTTTATGACTCTTACAGATATTCGTAAAAGTTGGAAGTATATTTCATGCATGCATCAGAATTGCGTATTAGTGAATTTATCTGTAGGCATGCTTGGAAAGCAGCTGTATGCTACTCAGAGTAAGGTCTAAATGTTTGCACCTCCCTTTTACAGAAGAAAGGAGATGGGTAGAAACCATTGTTCATTTATTATTTTTTCATATTTGTTACATGTCAGATGGAAGGGAAAGCTGCATTGTAAATAAATACTCACTGGGCTGCTGTCCTTCTCAAACCTGTAGAAATAAAAAAACACCTTTCTCACAGAAACCATTTGGTATGTGTAGGGTTTGTTTCTGTTACACCACTTAATACTCAGCAAAAATGGGAAGTTTTACTCAGTAAAAATGTAAAGTTGAGTTTGTCAGATCTTTTTCCAAAACATAGGAACTGTTCCTTTTCTCAGCAGTTACTGCTGCTTCCCATTGTTGGGAGAAGCCCATTTTAAAGGCTTTATTCTTCCTGCCATACAAAAGGGAGCTTAAAAAAATCCTGGACTTCTGCAGTATCTCTGACTAGCATGTTACTGCCACCACCAAAGCCATGTCACACGTCACACCAAAAAGTCAGATCACTTAAATTTAAGTGTAGTGCTATAGAATTTTTCCACTGTTTTTACCTTTTAGGAGGAAGGTATGTAACAAGCCTAACAATAAAATATCCTCTGTTAACTTCAGATGTACTGTGTCAGTCATTTGACTGTTATCACCATCCCTTTGTGACACAAACTGCCTTATATCTGCAAACAATTCCCAAGGTTTTACCAGTAAGCTATGTCAGCATCGTGACATAATTTGCCTTGCTCACAGAAGTGCTGCAAGTTTAACTCTTCCATCCTGTAGAACTGCAGACATGATTTGTTCCCATAGAGATGCCTTTCTGCCCTTTCCACCTTTGCACTAAGACTCTGTCTCTCACTTTCTCTAAACTTGATACAAATCTTCACTGCTGTCTTGCTGACTGTCTAGACTTCCATCAGGTCAAAGACAGCACATCTCCCTTGAAATGCCTCAAAAAAGGACTGGTAGATAGAAACAGAGCACAGCAACTCTTCGTGCTTTTAGAGCTGCCATTCGTGTGTCTTAGTGGTGCCATTCACTTTCTCCTTACTAGTCAACAAAAACTGCAAAAAACCCAAATCAAAACAAAACTCAGTATCACTCCCTGTATCTACTGTCATATCCCTCTGATCCCGCAGTATTTCTATGTTGCCTGTGAGTTGTTGGAAATGCTTGTGTCATAGACAAAGCACCTCTGTTATCTTCGTTTCACTCTTCTCACCATGGGATACAGTAGATGTGACTTCTCTGAGACATCTCACTATGCTCCATATTGATTATGTAAGGCCAAGCACATTCATGGTGTTTCAAATAAAATTTAGTATTTACTTCATTCTTAAACATCGTTAATTTGCAGAACACACTGTATTTTACTGTTTAGATGTAACAGGAATGAGAAAAACTGGGAAATCATGCAATTCATACAAAGCATTCATAATAATTATTACTTTTTCTTCCTCAGTACTTTATTTTAATCCCATTAAATTTCAGTAGGAATGTAACTGAACTCTTAGCATACAAAATAATCAATGCATGCTCAAACTGCCATGCATGGTAACTGCACAAACAACACAACAGATGTTTTACGAATCAACTTTATATGAAGCATTGTAAGTGATGGTCTTTTTCTTCCCCCTTTTTTTGTCGAAGGCATCACTAGTTAACCATGTTTGATTTATAGAGCAAATCTCTGTCCAGGAGATGAAGCTTATCACTTTGGGGAAAAAAACCCAAACATCTACTCACGCCATGTTTTCAGGGAGAGTGTGAGCCACAGGTTGTCTACCAGGACATGCTTTGCTTAAATTGTTTCAAGTCAGTATTATCTCATAGTCTCCCAGTTCACAGGAAAAAACCCCCAACTCTTCAAGTCTGCATCTTATAATTTCAATTTGCAGTTAGACATTTTAAACAGAAAATCTGTCCAAACCACCATTTGTCAAGACTGTACTATAAGCCGTTTGGGGAAACCTGGGTTCTGGTCCCAGCCATCAGCTGCCCAAAAGATCTAAAGTCTTCCTGCGTTTCAAGGCCCAGATACACAAATCTGCTGCAGTCCTTAGTGGATACTCAAGGTTTGAAGGATATTTTTGAGTAAGAAATCATTTGGTAGTCAGTACCAGCTTGGTTAAGCAGCTGAAATTTGCTCCTGCTCCCTCTGGACCTCACCCAGTGGAAGGAGCCTATCTGATGGAGCAGATCCAGAGGAGGGCCACAAAAATGATCAGGGGGCTGGAACACCTCTCCTATGAGGACAGGCTGAGGGNAAGAGGATACTAAGATGTTTTTTTCCTTTAGCCAATCAATATGTCATTGCAAAAGGACGTTTGAGGTTTCCTTAAAAAAAAACCCAAACAACTAAAACCTAATACTGAAATACTGTAAATTGGAATTTCTTCACTTTTATCTGTCAAGACCTTCCAGCTATTTTCCAGGTAGCTATGCCCCAGCTTTTATCCAATGTAAGACACAGAGGTATGCTTATGGGGCCATGGAGGTCAGTTTCCACCTTCTGCAAGCAGCAGCTACCTCTTCGGCTGCAGTATATGGAACAAGAGACTTAAAATTTTGTCACTGCAAATTCCACAGTCACCCAGTAGCTCCTCCAGAGCTGTAAAACCAGCCTTAGTAGCTGATTCATCTGTTTGCTTGCTTTTATCCTGTAAGTACGCCCTCCTCTCTGCCAGGGATATAGAGATGATTGCATGTTTGGATATACTGAGAGCCACCGGTGCAGCTACTTGCTCACAGGGCTGACTTCTGCTGTGCTCTGCAAGGCCTTTGTTCCATTTGTTCTGTTTGGATTTTTTCATTGTTACAGCTTCATTACTGCAATTTGGTCAAAGTGTCTCAATTACCTTTAAAAACTTTTGAACCTACAGCACTGTTTGCTGCCTGCCTGTCCTGCCAGTCCTGATGCTAAGTCTTTTAGCTGGGTTTCCCAGGCACACTGCAGCAGTTGCAGAGAGATCTGCTCTCATACTGATTCTCTCAGGCAAGTTTCCAAATGTTGCTGTAATTCCTTTGCTAAAAAATCCATCTTCTGTTCCAGCTGATGGCAGAAATCCTCTGGCTGCATGGACATTTTTGCTGCCCATGATCCCTTTGTTATAGCAGGAAAATCTCAGCCTGGCCGTCCTGACACATTACTGTATTTTGACTTGAGGAGTTACGCATGTCTTACAGGAATTTTTTCTGCAACGCAGTTAACATCAATAAAGACAATACAATCTCCTGTCTTATGAAAAGACTTGCATTGCTTTCTGTTTCAGCCAGTGTTGAATCAAAATACTTCCTCCTGGCATGCTTCAGTAATGCTTGTTTAGAACATCCCTGATGCATCCTCATTGACTCTTCTCATGGCTTCCTTTGGCTGGCTGACTTGCTTTGTTGAGACTAAGATGTTCATGCACAACACAGCCCTCCATACCTATAGATATATTTTGTGTCTTTGTTTGGGTTGCTGCTGTGCCTGCCTGGTAAGCAGGACATGGGATGTTTATGTATCTCATTCCATAAGCAGTTTAGGACTTACATTTATTTTAAGCATGTGCTTGGCTGCTCCACATTAAGCAGTAGAAAAGAATACAGACAGGGGGAAAAAAAAAAAGGGAAAATACCAGAAATACAGGGGGTGGGGGTTGACTTGTATGTTCAAATAACAATAACAACATCAAATAAAGCTTTCATCATTTCTTTTTCTTTCAAAGAGGTGGGGGAAGGGTGCTTGTATCAAACCAGCACATTGCTTCTTTAAAATCTGCAGAATGAAATTTCCCCTCTGTTTTCTCCCCCTGCAAGCACATGTCCACATGCACAGCATACTCTGGAGCAAAAGGGCTCAACTGGTAATGATGAGACTACAGTTTGAACCTGCAGCTTCTAAACAAAGGATCACATATCCTCCAGGACCTTCTTGGACAGATAGGGAGTGCAGCAATTGCAGCCATTCCACATGGCTGGCAGAGTGTAGCAGGGAGGCTGAGCAGTGGGGAGTCAGTGTAAGATGCTCACACTAGACACTAATCACTCAATTACTCCTTACTATCCTGGCTCCTCCCACTTAGTGAAAGTCAGAGAGCTGTGCCATTCACTGATAGATTTCTGGTTCCCATTGCTGCAGATTCCTGAGAAATGCCACTGCTGGAATTATAAAAATTAGTGCATATTCAGATGCAGAGAAAATAGATATAATTTTTGCATTTCCATCCACATGAAAAGGCTGTGATGTCTCTCTTGTAAGAAAGTGCAAGATCAGTTTTCTTCTTGTTTTTTTTGGAAGAAGTCCTGTCATCATTTTACTAAATACAGTCCAGACTTAGAGAATTTCAGAGGTCTTGTTCCCTCTCTGAAACTCTTAAGCTTGCAAATATCTGCATGACTGTAATTTAACTCAGAAGGGGAAAATTCATATATACATATGTAAACATACCTTGTCAGTGTAGCTCTTCCTCTTCCATTAGCACTTGGATGCATGTATTGTTATGAAGGTCCTGGGCTCTGCCTCGTTCTTGACCTGGGAAAAAAATTCTTCCTCTTCATGAATTACTGCAGAAATGCAAGTTGTCTTCCAGGAAAACTTCTAGGTTGCTATTCTCAATGTAGTAGAAGGAAAAGCAGCTGGTGCACTGCTGGATCCATGCATTGAGATGAGACTTGGATGAGAGCAGATGAGAATCCCCAGAGCTGGGATGGACAAGGCCTGAAACTACTTCAAGTTAAAAGAAAGAAACCCAAAACCCAGCTCAGAATTTTGTTAGACAAACACTACAGGCAATAGGAACTGATGGCAGGAAAAGCTGGGAGGTGTCATCAACCACAACTGATGACTAATACCAATACCAAACCTCTAGGGCTTTGAGAAGACTGAAAGGACAGGGGGTTTGCAGACTGTGACTTCAGCTATGTTCATGAAACACACACCTAGTGCTGAACCTTGAGAAGCCCACAGCAATCAGCATTCTGGAGCAAGTCAGGTATGCTCAAAATTAGCAAGATGTGAATACCAAACGAGAACGAGATCCTTCCTAACAAAGTTTTTGTCACTGCTGTGAAGTTCATGTGGTCTATCCTTAGCTAGGCAAACCACTCTTGCCTATTTTACAGCTACTGGTTCCATGTAAGGGAATCTTTTTGACAACTCTGCATTTCCCCCCTGCCCCAAATCTAAAATACCTTTGATGGTTACTCCTCTTTCCCATGCCTGTATCTAAAAAACGACACAAACTTCCCGATATGCTGTTGTTGCTGAGCTCTGCCTGTGCAAGATCCAGAAACAAGGGAGAAAGTGAGTATAAATAATGCTTGTGTTTCTTTGGTCCTAGGATGAGCTGCCAGCAGTGGAGAGGCAGTATCAGCCACTACAGATCCCTGAGAGGCAGTGGTGGGCAAGCTATGAGACCCCATGTGGTGTGAAAACCCAAATCTATCCACGTTATCTAGGTACTGTGATATAAACAGTTGCATCTGCTTTCTAGCTACACTGCATGTCCAGAAGAGTGAATATGAGCTGAACTGACTCCAGGTTCTAACATAAAACTCTGTTCATGGTTCCCAAATTTTCAGCAAAATGGGGAAAGTAATCCTACTCATCTAAACTAAGTGGAGTAAAACAAGGAACTAATGCTACTAATAAAAAACAAAGATTTTTTTTTTTAAATATCTGTTATTCCGCAATATGTTCTCTGCTTAGCACCATTCAGAGGTAGTGCATATATGCAGCATTACTAAGAAAATGTAAACAAGACAATTTGAACATTGCTTTGCAGAGTCAGGTTCATTTCCTGAAAAAGAATCAGTGTGTAGCTGTGCATTTAACTGGCACCTCCAGTTACTGAGACTGTACTATGTGTGATGGCATGGTGTTTCTTGATGGTCCTTTTTTAAATTATCTTTTGACATCCAGACTTCTTCTCTAATCAGATTTCTCTTTGGCCTCAAGATCCCAAACTTCTGTAATTAACCAAATTAAATGTTTTTACTGATACCCACTACTCTGCAGAGAATTATGGTCCTCAACAACTTTTCCTCTCTCCGTGCAGTGTTTCTCTAAGAGGGTTTGATTTTTGAATGCCATGTTGACAGAGCACTGTTTAGTTGTCACTTTAGTGCAGAATATAAAAGATGACAGAACGAATTGAGGCTTAGCCTCCTATTGAAGGTAAAGCTGAAGTTAATCCCCAACTGGTAGAAAAATAAGCAGAGATCAGAAATCTTTCACAATTGACAACTGAAAAGACACATCCCAAAATATTAATCTTTAATTGATGCATTGCTCATTCTTGTAGAGTTTACTTTAAGGGAATTATCCTGGGAAGGCCATCGATAGCATTAAATAATACTTTTTTGTGTTACATCTGGTTTAGCCCTTTATTTACTTAAATTTTACCTGAAAATGTATTTTCTTAGAGACCTTATAACAGCACTTCTGCATTATCAGTTCATTTTGTTTTCCTCTTTCCTGGATATGTTAGCCAAGAAAGGGAATTCCCAGACTGTAACAGATTAACTCACATGTTTTACTTTGTCCACATAGAAAAATGCAATTTCTGGATCATTGAGGCATCTGGATCATGAGTAAGACACTCCAAAAACTAACTACCCAGACGGGGATATACTTAGAAAAATCTTTTATGTCAAAATCAGGTTTTCACAACATAACAACGCTAATGCAAAATCCAGTAGCACCTGAAAGATTAAGGTAGCTCCTGCTATCACTCGCACATACTTCAAAAAAGTTTTAAGAAAAAACTAAAGAGTAGAATTACATTCTCCAAAGAACAGCAAGTGTATTTAAAAATAAAAAAAAAAAACCACCTGTATTTTTTATTTTTCTCTTTTCCTTTTTTTTTTTTTTTTTTTTTGTTGTTGTATATTTCCATTATATTTTCGGTAATATTTTTTGCATTTGTTTTTTACAAGACTGTAGTTGCCATATAACAACTTATATGCAATGTGACTAATATCCCCACGAGTGCAAGTTCACAGTTGTTTTTTCAGGCTATAGTACTCAACACTATTTTCTTGTATACGTATTCCCATAGTTTCACTAAAGATAAATACAATGTAAAATACCTGTCTCTGGGAAAGTTTCAAACAGGCAAATTTTTATCTTAAAACAGAAGTGAAGAAGCTGCAGTAGGTATAGTCACCTAAGTATGAACTTTAGGTCACAATTTCTAAACACTCACCTACTGTACATAAACATTTATAATAGTCTTGGCAATAAAATTTTATTTATATGTGCACGTATGTCCACCTTATCCCATACTTATGTTTGGCAACTCTTTGGGACTTCAAAGGTGCAGCCTTCAGTAATTTTATCATTTAAAAAGAAGAAATTAAGCATTATCTACTCTATGAGAAATAAAATTCTCAAAATATCAATTTCCAATTTTAAATTTAATTTCAATAAGAAAATATTAAAATGTGCACATCTAAATTTTTCCATGTTCTATATATACATATGTGTGTGTACGTATACATAGAAATGCTCATGTACCACACATATTCACGAAATTTAAGTGGAAGTATTTCTGTCCACTGTTTTCCCACATGTAAATGACATAATATCTTTTAAAATGTCAATAATAATATAATAAAAAATAATATTATATTTATTCCAACACCAGCTTTCTGTGTTTTTATTTTTTCTTCATCATTATTACGTCCACTAAGCATTAATAGGCCAGATTCTCCTTGCACTTCCACAGATGTCATGCCAACTGAATGTTGCTGACATCACATCAAAGGACACATATGGTTTACAGCAGCTCCAGTGACAGGAGAATCAGGCCGAAACATCCCCAGGTAAATTAAAAAGTGGTCGTATTTTTTCTCTGGTCCTGATGAAGACATACACACCACCATCTAAAATGTACTGAATGAAAAACATGTAGCTCACCACAAAGTTTTCAACCAGTAGCACGCTGAACCAAGTTCCCCCCACCCCTTTAATAAACACTGTGAGAAAATACCCTAAAAGTATGGAGAAACTTAAGCATTTTGTACATGACATACCATATAATACATGATGGTTTAGCATTCGATCTAAACCATTTTCCTGACTAGTCAGGGGAGACCTGATAAATCACTGGTAAAGAAAAAAACCCAGTACTATAGAAATAAAGCATGTACTCCTAACATAAATGAGAACCTGTGTGTATTACACGGTATATACACACAGTACACAAACTTATATTTTCTAGTTTTGAATAGCAGTCTCTAAGTGTTGTACAAATTTAATAAGCAGCTAGATTTCATATTTAACATTCAAATTAATTTGGGGAGCAAACAAAGGTCCGTGCATCTTTCAACTCTGAAAGTCTGACGCTCATTCATACATTTTAAAAAAGCCCTCTTCAACATTACAAGGAATTTATGGCAAGAATGCACTTTGATGCAAGACACATGACACTTGGCTTACCTTTCAAAGAGGTTTTCTTTAAATAAATCTATTATATAAAGAAATGTGTGTTTGCCAAAAGTCTGTTAAAATTACATCAAAACAACTTTAAAACCTGCTCACTGAGGATAACTGAATTCTATTTGCTGTTTTTAAACATTAAGTTAACAGTTCAGAATATTGCCTGGTGTAGTTTCAATAAACATGTGATATGAAGACCCATAAAAGAGTAAACATGTCTCCATTTCAATTTGCTATGAGAACAGAACTTCCAGAAACAGCTTTCTTGGCTAGACAAGTTCAGCGTATGAGCAATCCCTCGCAATAGCTCTATGCCCTTAATGCAATCTGTAATGAAACAGTGCTCCCCATAAGCCATGATTCACAAAACCTGAAATTCATGTGACATTCTGAAAAAGCCTCCTGCAAAACAGGTTAACAGTTACATGAACATAAATATTTGATATACTTGTCAAGGCCAGAAAACAAATGACTGGCTATTCCTCATTACCTGTGCATGTCAAATTTTACATTTAAAATACTCAGGATTTTTTTTGTTTCCTCCCTTTTTTTTTAACTGGGAGACTCACCTTCCATCACTGGTTGGCTTCAAAATATAGTTAAGTGGAAGATAGTATCTCACTGTAATTACATGGAATTCATACGAAAAAGTAAACCTTACATTGGATAGTATTGTAGAACACCAGAGTAAGCTCCATAAAGAAATACAGTATCTTCCAGCATATATATATACATACATACATATATATATATATAAAACTGGAAATCAACCAACCATCAAAAAAAATCCCCAAAAGATGAACTTTATGCAAGCATTTATAGTAACTTTGTTTCAATTAAAGATGCAACTCTCTCTCACGCCTGGCAAGAATAAATTGGTAACGGCACTGTTTCTCCACAGTGCAAAGTATCCTGAGAAATTATTAAAAGCAACAAAATACAGGGCTGTCATCACTAAGTTCTTGCACAAAACACAGCAATTAAATATCTTAAATAAATAAAACAGCAAATAACCTATACTGTATCTATCACAGAAAGGGGAAGTGACCTGGGACACTGCTAATTCTTCCATTACTGATAATTAGAGAAGGATTGCATTCAATTAGTGTTCATATCTTTCAAGCTATCTGTGGCCAATAATGTACAAGGAGGTAATTTGTAATTCAAGTTTTTTTGTTTGTTGGGTTTTTTTCTTCAACAAGCTACAAGCTGAGTTCTAAATTTTACATTGAAATATGACTCAAATTTAAAACAAGCCCTCTCAGAGGAGCATTTTCTAATTTTGTGCAACTTTGATGAAGAGCCCAACACAGTCCTATGAAGAGAGACAGTGCATCTTTAAGCTGATTGGCACTGAAATCCCATTTTCTTTAGCTGCATTCTATTAGCTTGGCCAAGTTATCTCGTAACTCTGTTAGTTCAAATATTTTTCCATCAAGAATTTCTAAAAGTGTCTTCAAGTTATTGCGAAAAGCTTCTTGCTCATTCTGTGTTTTCTCCAGACGTTGCTCTAGATCAGACAGCTGGCCTTCCAGGTCTTTGTTTCGAATTTCTACTTCCTTCAGAGAAAATACATAACATGTTAATGTGTTGCCTGCAAACAGAAAGCAGTCTAACCTCCTGCTGGTATTCATTTGCTGTTTTTGTCAACTGGTTTTTAAAACAAATTTGTGACCCTTTATAGTTTCCATTAAGCCAAAGCCAGAACTCAAATCATATATATGATTGCATATATACTACCACTTAACCCATTTTTTTCAGTAATTCATCTGATGGACAGAAACTTTTGGAGGGGGATAAAATATTGTCAATTAACAATGGATGTGATATACTTGTTTAGGTAAGTTATTGCTTCTAACATTCAGAAATGTGCCACCTACTGAAAACAGCTTCTCAAAAGTTTACTTAAGTTCAAGTATTTCCGGATTTAGACGACATGAATTGCTCAAGAACGTAGTCCCCATTAAAAAGTCTCATACAGAAATCCATCCAGAATATTGCTTTATGGATAGAGTACTGCCTTACTCCTGTCTCACATTACAACCTATTCACCCTGAAAATAAAGGCAGAAACATCAACTAGCAAGACTGATATCAAAGTAACATTGTTTGTAACAAATTTAAACCACCCAAGGGCAAGCTGAATGTCTTTTTGTTGCATAGTGCCCCAGGGCACCCACGGCAGCACAGCTGTGGGAGCGGGGAAAGTGCACGAGCCACTACTGCTGTATGGACATGCTGTTCCCATACAGCAGGTGAGAAGATGAACCAGCAGCAGGTTCCACACAGCTGAAGTGATCTGACCCTGAGCAAACTCAACTCTCACTCAGAAGGAAAAGAAGCCAACCGGTGCCGGCCCACAGAATCCCCTCACAGCTCTGGCTTGCCCCTAAAAGGGAGGGAGGTTACATGGTTGGTTTTCTGCACACCAGGTGTCCTCTCCTCTACCCAATTACTAATGTTGCAGTCATGTGAGTCTGGAATAGCATACTGTTACTTGTTCTGTTCATTGCGCATCTCTTAAATTCACGCCACGTTTTGTAATTTCAGTTATGGAAAACACTTCCTAAGGCAGCACAAGGACAGTGCATTTAGTACAACATACATTCTGTTCAGCCACACTCTGGGAAAGTGCACAGTGATTTGTATTTACATACATTAAAATTTTCTCAACAGCATACCCCTTCACAGTACCTTTGTGTCACAAAGCTTCAACAGGCCTGCTCTGAACCACAGGGAGGGAGACTTGGCAGCAGTCACTGGTCACAGAATGAGCAGCTCCTCTTTCTGCCCTCCCACTTTCCCATTGTTTTTTAATGATTCTTCTCTCTCCCTCAAAGCTAACAAACAGATACATTGGATTGACCTCAGCTAACCATAACAAACAACTCAACCCATACAGAGTATGTACCTGAGCAGTCAAGAGCAGCTGGTACAAAATAGGAGTCTTGTGTCAAAGTCCATGCCCAAGACATGTTTCCACCCATAAAGGGTCTGATTGGCAGTGTCAGTTGGCTGCTGCATCCCTGGCCAGAAGAGATGGGGTGATATGGCCAGTGCTCAGTTCAGCTTCCAGCCTCTGCAGTGAGGGAGAGCTCTGGGACCCACAATAATGGTGCAGGTGGAAAACACAGAGACTCAGTAACCTCATTTCCTTGTAATTGCCACTGCTTGTACATCCAAGGGTTACTTCCAAGCAGAACTGGACTACCTTCCTTAATTCTTGTTTGTAAATGGGCAAGTTAAAAATTACAGAGTTTGAGAGCAGGAACTACTCCTTGCTGCCAGGACTGAGAGAAGAATTACTTTATTATTTTTAACCTGAACAATATTAGTTGCCAAAGCACTAAAGGAAGCTAACTGAAAAGAGAACTTGTAGAAGCAATATAAATTAGAATACATACCTGCTTACATAGTGATTAGCTACCCCACTGCTGCTAAAAACCGAACAAGATAGCTGTACCAACCCAGCCATACCTTCTGAAGGCTCTCTTTCACTGAGCCTGCTCCCGCCCTCCAAAGTGAGTACTGACAAGTACTACCTTGTGTACTGACTGCACCGGTTCAAGACCATCTGAAGCTAAGTGACTGCAGTACAAGACAAAAAGGGAAATTCGAGGTCCTCTCAGCTCTGCTGGAGTGACACAGTCCTTTCTTTAGCTCCCACAAAAATAGCTGCTGTACTTCCATGTCTGCTTATGTGTCCTGCTTCTCCTGTCCCTGCTCTTCTTCTACTCACCAAATGTGTGTACCCTAGGAAGTCTCCTTGCCACTGCTCTTAACCAGAAGTAATAAATTCTGTAAGTAGGCAAGCCAGTGATGAAAGCAACCACCTTGGAACAAATACATAGATACATATATGAATATACTTTGTGATACCTGAGTGTGAAGATCATCCCATTGGCCTGTATCTAGCATTAAAGATTATCTTTCAGTCCCTCCTCAGATGCTCTTTGATCTTTACATATATTTACCTCAGACTAGTATTAATGATTTTTGCAATACTACTGCATTATAAGTTCATATCCAGTTCATGTCCAGTTTTCTATTACAAATCAGTCTACCTCCAGAGTGTTGCTTCTTCACTAGAAGTGGACAGGTGTCCATATAATGTAATCTCCTCCTCTAGTTGTGTCACTTCACTTGTAATTAATCTCATCTAACTATAAACTGACTCCTTCCAATACATGCAGGCCCTTTGCAAGGTGTATTTTGCACTGTTTTTTCAGCTCTTCTTACAGCAGACACAATCATTTCTCATATATTCTTTTCTTTTAGAAAAGAGAAAAATTATTAACAAGTTACATTTGTTGTTTGTTTGCACTGTAATAATCTTTTGGGGTTTTGGGTTCAGTGCAAGGATATGAATAAAACATTCAAACCATACAAAACAGTTATATTTAGGAATCAGCCACAGTAATAAAGACATCTTAACTTACTGTAAAAGTCACACTGATCATGACTCATTGACATGTCTTCTCTACCTTGCTAATGAAATTATTAAGTAACAAGGGCCCCCATACTTACCCATCACAGTGATAACATACTGTGCTTCATTGGAATTTGCCCATTATGGATTTCTAATTCATTCCCTGATATAAGTATGTCAGAAATGCGATACACCTTGAAATAGTAATTTCTCTGTATAGCATTTTTCATACAGGCTATATTAAAAAGTATTTTAGTGTTACATAATCCATTTGTGAGTACAAGAGGTAAAAAATAAAGCAGAAGAAAAAAGAATGTGATGAAGAGATATGGGCCCTGGAGACAATCACCCTGAAAACAGTTGATGAGTCAACTAAGTGAAGATATGTGAGATGGTTAGTCTGGGGCTACAGAAGAAAACACCATGGCATTGACATCACAGACACAGGGTGAAGTGGCTCAGAGAAGGCCAGTATAAACAAAGCAGGGCAATTATAGCAAAGAAAGAACTCAAGATCTTTTAGATGGGCTGCATCAGGTCAGTAATAAGCCTTAAGCTTAAGAAAGATAACTTCTAACTCAGATCCTAAATTAAATTTACTTGAATAAAACCATATAAAATTATCTTCAGAAACTCATTGCCTACAACACAACGTATGGGCATATATACCCATTACATCCATTTGGTTATTAAAGATATAAATATATCAAAAGGAAGCTACCAACTTTGTAAGTTCAGATTTTAACAAAAACTTACCATTTCCTAACTTTTCCTCTCTTACTAGTCTTTCATCATTCTGCTTGCTAAGGATAGGTAATTCCTGGCTCACTATCACTTTCTTACACTGAAATAATTGCATATGCAACTGGTAGAACAATTTCCAACTTTCATTATATTGCCTTGAATCTCTCAGATACGTGCCTTTTCAGCTGAAAACTCCCATTTTTAGCCTAAAGCCAGCAACAATTTTTGGAATTGTGGAACAGGCAAGCTCAGCTGTATTCAAAGCAATCCTTAAAGACTGTTTAAAGTAGTAACATATCTTTTTCAAATACTTTGATGTAGGAATGGGACAAAATGGAAGAACTCATTCTATTCTTATATGGTTTATTCTGGTAGGTTAAAAGAAAGAGATTTAAGGAAGTTCCAGTTCATGTAATGCATTTCAAAGAACACCTGCTTTATGATTTTTGAGCTGTGGCTAGTCTGATGGGGCTTGCTTTCAGCATGACTTTAGGTCAAGCCACAGAACTGCAAGGGTCATCTTTCAGTACTTTGAATCTGAAGCCATTTAATGCCTGAGCTTCCAGTCCTATCAAAACTCTGAAGTTGGATTAGAGTTTAACCCACCTAAGCTTTGAGTCAGCCTCATTCTGAAGGCAGATTTCACAAGGGAGGTGTGTATGTGCTGCATAGTCAGATGTGGCAAGGGAGGGTGTACTGAAGGCACACTGATTCTGGTAGTCTGAGGTATCTGGCTTTACATACAGTAAATACACAACCCAGAAAAACACAATAAAAACAATTACTCTAATTCCACAAAAATGTCAAAGTAGTCTGCACTATGCAAGAATGCTTTAACCTTCACTTTCTCAGGGCCTGTTTAAAAGCCAAATACAAATTCATTCACAACCTGATGATACACAGTGTGACAGTTTCATTGGCACTCAAGACCTACGGGAAGACACCGTAGTGAAAATGAGACCAGAAATTACCCATGACATGTACTGATGAAGGACATCTGTTAGCCTAAGAGTACTCTGTGGAATTCTAAATGAAATTTGGGTCTGTTCCTCAGGGTCAAATTCCTAAGGATCATCCCAACCCACCACTTTGCAATGCACTCTAACTTACATATTTATCTGGCACCTTCCGTGAATATAGCACAAGTTGCTTATGTTACCTGCTCAGCTGATGAACATTTTTCCTCTCCTTCTAAATTAAGATGACACGCTATAGCTCACCTGTAGCTTCTGGGTCAGAGAATCCCTCTGTGCCTGGAGCTCTCTGGCATTGTCGATTTCTTGTTTCAACCCTTCTATTTCCTAAAGGAGAAGAAACAACCTTGCTAGCAACATCGTTACCTGGCTTTGCCTCAGTGCACAGCCATTGCAATGATTCCAAAATTGGCAGTTGGCTAATGCCCATGACAACACATGAAGTTTAAACCCTGTTGTCAATACTCTTGAGTCACAGTCCCAAAACAGAAATTCCACTGTGAATGAATAACAATAAAGATAAGTTGTTTTCCCCTCCCACACAAATGGTATGAAATAACTTTTTCCTGGAAAATTAGGGATCTTTGTAATTGGAGAAACAAATTTATACTTTGAAGTCTATTAGAATCTATCCCGCCCCATCTCAGGAGAAAAATCCAATTTTCATCTGTGATCTTCTTATTATGTCACTAGCAGCAGGGCTGATCACCAAGAAATTGCCTTTTTTGACCACCATTTTCTATAAAAAGAGTCTAAAGAAAATGGTATCTTTAATTTGCAAGAAAAGAGTAATATGGTATAAAAATAAATACAGATAAAATAACAAATGGAAGAAAACCCTTTTTTTAGCTTACTTTCAGGATTACAAGAATAGAAAAAGTTAATGAAACTAAGAAGTATCAAAACTATTAGTTACTTTTGCCTATGTCCTGTGTTACACAAGGGACTCTGGTATTCACTTTTACTTTTTTCCCACAAATATGCCTGTTGGGTTTTTTGGACTGTGGGAAGGGACTTGGAGATGGGGGTGGTGCACAGTTGTCCTGCGAGAAGGGTCTCCTTCCCTCACTTTGCAGTACTTCTGCCACCCGGAACTGCTACCCACTCCCCTCTGCTCTGGTGCATCGGCACTGAAGCGACCACGCAGTTTTAGCTCAGTGGCGACCACGTGGTTTTGGCTCGGCAGCGACCAGGGTCCACAGCCTTTCTCCTGCTGTCTATGCCAGTGCTGCAGCTTTCACTCCATCACAGAATCACAGAATCACCAAGGCTGGAAAAGACCCCCAGGATCATCAAGTCCAGCCTATGACCCAATACACCACAACATCGAAACCATGCCACTCAGTGCCACATCCAATCTTTTCTTAAACACCTCCAGAGACAGCGACTCCACCACCTCCCTGGGCAGCCTATTCCAGAGCCCAATCACCCTCTGCGTGAGGAAGTGCTTCCTAATGTCCAGTCTAACCCTCCCCTGCTGCAGCTTCAAGCCTCTTGTCCTGTCACTAGCTGCCAAGAAGAAGAGCCCAACCCCTACCTGACTACAGCTTCCCTTCAGGTAGTTGTAGAGGGCATTAAGGTCCCCCCTGAGTCTCCTCTTCTTCAGGCTAAACAGTCCCAGTTCCCTCAGCCTTTCTTCATATGGCTTCCCCTCCAGCCCCTTCACCAGTCTCGTCGCTCTCCTCTGGACCCTTGCATGGGGTTGTTGTGGCCAAAGTGTAAGACTCTGCACTTGGCTTGGTTGAATTTCATGCCATTGGTCACTGCCCATTCACCCTGACCCTCTGGGCTATTCCTGCCAGGTTTCAGCAGGTGGGGGAAGGCTGGCCGCCATCTCGTTCTGCCTTGCTGGGTTGGAACTTGGGAGGTTTCTCCTCACTGGGTAGTTTAACTCAGTGTTTATCAATACTGTTGTTTAATGTTCTCCTTGTAACAGTTATTCTTTTCATTTCCGTTCGGGTGTGTTTGGTCTCTTTCTCTCTCTATCTCTGTCTCTGTCTTGGAGAGAGCTGGGGGTGTTGAGTCGGAGGAGGGAGGCTTCCATCTGGGGTCTGTCCCCCTCCTAATTGTCTCAAACTGAGACAGCCCAGAAGGGCATATTCACGTCCCAGAACTACTTTCAGAAAGATCTTTGCATCCAGCAGCTTAGCATAATTCAAAAGTGAACGGGCACCAAAACAGGAAACATTACCAACCTGAGGCTAATCTGTTAAGTACGAGGGAGTCTGGAAAAGGCTTTGTTCCATTTTAGAAGGATATTCTGTAACTACTGTGCCTTTCCTATATCCTCCTTGGAAACAGCTAACATCCACCTCACTGAAGGCAAGCCCTGTAAGACACAGCGCCCCTCTGAAAACGCACAGCAGTACCCACTGCATCTGCCATAAAGGGCTCTAGGGATTTGTCTTTCACGGGCCAAATAATCTTTCCTACACTGCATCTTCCACCTCCTTTTTCCCATTTATAAAGGGACAACTCTCGATCATTCTGTGGCACAAATCTGCCTTCCTGTAGGACCTGTGCCATGTAGGTGTTAATCCAATTCCTTTTATTTTCTTGCTGCTAGTCTGGCCCAAGGCAGATGGCACAATAAATATAATCAAAATTTCAGGCCAGGGGCTTGGCATGCATTTGAGGAAAGTTCTGATCTTAGGGATCATAAAAGTCAGCTATATTACCATAGCCTGAAAAACAGATTGGCCTGAAAAAGGCATTGATCTTTACTTGTTCCAAACCCTACTACTGTTTTTTTCCAGAAAAACGAAAGAATGCTTATGACAGCTCCCCATCTTAGTGAATTTGGACTGCATTAGTGTGATGACTGCTCTCTGGAAACCACTTACAACTTACTTTTGCGAACAGATGCTTGGTAAAAGCACACAAGAAAACATGATATTTCTTGTTGTTGTTGTTCAGATACCCAGCTCTATATTGGACTAATATAACTATACACATGGAGAAATGCAAACCATTTCAAAGAAGCTGAAAAAATTTTCCTTCAAAACATCTCCAGGAAATAATAGTATTTACCAGCCATTACAAGCTTAATAGTGAAAGCCTCTAGACATGACATAACAGAGAAGCCAAGAATAAATGTTAGAAAATACCTCTTCTTTTTTCTTCAGTGTAGATTCTAATTCCTGTATTGTCTGGTTTAATTCTGCTTTATGTGTGTGGACTGCATTGGCTTGACTGCTCACACATTCTAGCTCAGTCACCTGTTGAAATAAGCAGAAGCAACACAGATATTTTATCAAATGCAAGGCACTATTACTTCTTTGCATCAATAGCTATATTTGACTTATAACCAGTAGCATAAAATTCCTAATTGTTGAACATAAAATGGTTGCTATGACTTCTTGGAAACAATGAATTTAGAATGTTGCAGGCTGAAAAAACAAAAATTAGACTTACTGATCACTGAAAATTCAATGAGAAAAACTGAAGTGCCATTTCAGAAACAGCAATGGATAGATGACTAAACACAGACCTGTCTAACTAACCCTAAACACAGACCTGTCTAACTAACCTCTCCATCTGACGGTTTTTGATGTTGCGTCATCTTAAGCAACTAAGCCACAATGCTCATCCACTTCCTGGCAAGCCAATTAACATTTCACAGACTCAATTTCTGACTCCGTATCAACCGTATAATAGCAGAGAGCCACTAAAGTACAGTTGCCAATTTCTTACTTTAGTTTTGGATCTTATCTCTCAGTCACAAAGCCAACAGCTAATGGCACAATTTAGATTTGCACAATACCTCTTTAGTAGCAAACACCCAAAACTCTCCATGTGCCCTTGGATAAGTCAATATAACCTGGCAGTATCTTTTTTTTTAATCAATGAGATGTTAATATCTTGCCGTTCACAGATAAACAGTTGTCAAAAAAAAAGCTTCTGCACTGAAGAAATAAAATCTGTGCAACTAGAGTTTACACAGAAAAGTCTTTGTTTAAGTATGTCTCAAATTACAGATCAAAATATTAGGGGAATCTTCATACTGCATGTCTGTGTGGATGTGTGGATTAATCCCTTTTTGTATAATAACAAATTGTTAAAATATTAAAAATACTATATAAAATCTAGTATCATTCTTTTCTAGAATATATGAGTCTATCAATCTTAGTATACAGTCTTGCACAAAGCTGCACCATTTACCTATAGTAACTAAGTAATCTGTCCCCAAAACTCCTTTGAATGAACTGCTACCCTATTCTGCAACAAAAACTTTGGTCTCCATTTGACTTTCCTAGTGAAGCAGCCCTTAGGCAGAGGACAAGCATCCTCCAGGACAATTTTATTTCTCAGATCAAAGACCATCTCAAGGACTCAAGATTGTGCCCTTCAGGACCAATGTAGTCTAGATAGTTAGATGTGATGTCAGTCATCTCAGACTCTGAACTATTTGTAGGCTTGAAAGGTAGATTACTGAGTGCCAACAAAAGTCAATGGAAAGCCAAGATGAAATACAAGAAAATTTTTTTAAATCCCTATCACATTCTCCTTTCTGAGTCACAGGGCATGAACTTCCTTTCTGGGATGGACATGAGGAGTCCAGTTTCTTCTACGGGAAAATTGTGATTAGATGCACATCAGGTTTATAACTGAAGAGAATTGAGATTACAGCAAATTCTCTGAAGGGTTAAAGGAATGAGGAATGAAGATATAACTTGGTACCACAACATCCCACACTCCCCTCCAAAGAACTAATTTGCTGGAATTGTCCCAACAGAAGTATCAGTGCTCATGGTAAACAGTAATAGCATTTTACTCATTTTTATATTGCATTGAGACAACAGTGACAACTGAAGTCTTGGATAATTTTCTCAGTTTGCTTCAATTACACAAAAATATATCTATTTATATTCCTTGTGACTGCTACCAATTGTTACAGAATTAACCACTACAATGACACAAACACAAAAAGGAGAACTGGAACACACTCACTGCGATAAATCTATGTCTGTGCAATGTCTGAACTAACATCTAGATACAGCAAGAATCACAGAGGCACAGAGTAATTTAGGCTGGAAGGGGACACCGGTGGTCATCTGGTTCAGGCCTTCTGCTCAAAAAAGGGCCAATCCTGAAGTCAAGGCTGGGGATCAAAATTGCTTAAGCAAACATAGCTAATTTTGCTTGAACAAGGCAGGTAGTGCTCTTAAACCTTGCCAGTAGGGGCAACTGCTGTCAGAAGAGCAGTTAATCAACATAAAAAGGGCTGTGGTGTTTTACCCTTATACAGCTTTTCTCTGGACACACGCCCATTGCTTACTGCTTATGCAAGGAAATTATGCATTGTTTAACTGTTTTGTTTACTGTTCATTGAAAAATCAGTAAGCTGGAACTAAAGAATGCTACATTTTTTTAAAAAGGGGCTTACTTTAATCACAGTCTTACTTAAGTGCCCATTCCCATAGAGATCTGAAAATGTATCAGGTATCTTCATGATGTTATCTTCTTGAATGCACTGATTAAAAAGAAAACAATATTGTGACCCTTTCAAAAATATCTGTAGAGTAAGATGGACTGGAAGATGATGCAATATAAAGAATATGCAACTGAAAACAGAAGTAACAAAAGATAAAGCTCTAGACAAAATTCTGGATAGCATTTACTTGCTCTATTTCCTTGTTTCAAATTGAATTTATTTTTCTCATGACCAGTGGTCCAAAAACCATTAAAAGTAACTGTTTATGTTATTATGCATAACATGCTGTTTTCAAGGACATCTCACTCAGTGTTTCATGTTTAAGAGCAAGGCTCAATCAATCATTCAAGCCTTTGCACAGCAACGCTCAGCAATGTATCTGTGATTAATGCTTGTTTCCAGTACAGAACTCAGCCTGAAAGAACAGTCTCTGAACAATATCTGATTAAACAAGTTCTTTACAATAAATTTGTACAATTCAGATCTCAAGTAACATTATCTAGTACCTAGTATCTAGTAACAGTATCTAGTTGGCATCTAAATTCAGTACCAACAGGTCCTAAAATTCCTACTAAACTTCATACAGAAATTATTTCAACTACTACAGAAATCCAAAGAAAGATTAGAACTGAGAATCATAGAATCATTTAGGTTGGAAAAAACCTTCAAGATCACTGAGTCCAATTGTTAACCTAGCACTGCCAAGCTTACCACTAAACCATGTCTATACATCTTTTAAATACCTGCAGGGATGGTGACTCAACCACTTCCCTGAACAGCCTGTTCCCCTGCTTCATAAACCTGTCAGTGAAGAATTTTTTCCTGTTAGTCAGTTTAAAAGTTCCCGTGTGCAACTTGAGGCTGTTTCTTCTCGTCCTATTGCTTGTTCCTTGGGAGAAGAGATCAATACCCACCTTGCTACAATCTCCTTTCAGCTAGTTGTAGAAAGCAAGATGATCTCCACTGAGCCTCCTCTTCTCCAGGCTAAACAACCCAAGTTCCCTCAGCCGCTCCTCAGAAGACTTGTGCTCTAGATCCTTAACCAGCTTTGTTGCCCCTCTTTGGACACTCTCCAGCATCTCAATGTCTTTATTGTAATGAGGGGTCCAAAGCTGGATGCAATATTCAAAGTGTGGCCCCACCAGTGCCAAGTACAGGGGGACCATCACTTCTCTAGTCCTACTGGCTACACTATTTCAGATACAAGTCGAATGGACACCTGGAGCTCACTGTTGTCTCATGTAAAGCTGGCTGTCAACCAACACTCTCAGGTCCTTTTCCACTCAGCAGCTTTCCAGCCACTCTGCCCCAAGCCTGTAGCATTGCATGGGATTGTTGTGACCCAGCTGCAGGACCAGGCACTTGGCCTTGTTGAACCTCATACAACTGACCTTGACCCATCAATACAGCCTGTCCAAACCCTTCTGCAGAGCCTCCTTACCCTCAGGGAGATCAATATCCTGGCCTTACTTGGTGTTTTCTTCAAACTTACTGAGAGTGCACTCACTCCCCTCATCCAGATCATTGATAAACACCACTTGTGGCTGGCTGCCAACTGGATTGAACTCACCATTCTTTGGGCCTGGCCATACAGCCAGTTTTTTACCGGTATTACTAATCTGTTTTCAGTGTAGCTGAAGCCTATTTTTTATATCTAACACTATCAACTTGTTTCCTAAAGGCACTTTTATCCCCCCCCCATTTACTGTGGTATGCAATATCCAAGGTCTAATAGCCCAGACTACAGTACAGAACAGGCAGAGTGCTCATATGCAAGACTCAATTTAAGTATTATGTATTTTTAGCTGGTTGAGTTACATCACTGAATGGATCATAACTGTGACTTTTACAATATTATTCCGTCAATAATTCAACATGAACCTCCTACAAAGAAAAAGGAGCTGTTTGCTTTCCACAAGGAGAAGATAAATGAAGTTACATGGTCCAGCAAAACTAGGAATAACTGCATGAAGAATAACTGCATAATTTATGCAGGGGAAGCTTCTCACTTCTTCATAATGGACAGTACAATGCAAGACAGCATGCAACAAGACAATCATAAAAATAATCCCAGCACAGCTTTCAAGAATAAAAAACTCAGCAAAGATTTTTGGTGTTAAGAAATGTGGAAATGCAGACAAAAAAGAAAATTGCTTTTCAAGGTTGATACTGAAATAACAAAAAGCGCAACATAATATTACTCATATACATCACTTCTGACAGCAAATTATTTCCAAGATTTACCCATCGATAAAATGATAACCTGGGGGCAGGAGGGAGTCTTACACATTATCAACAATTTATTACTTTTTTCAACAGAAAAAAATAATTAAAAATTTTGCTGAAAAGGATATATTTTTCTCCGTGGGCACTGATGCCTCAAGCCATAGAAATATCAAAATGTTTCACACAGTTACTCATTTCAGCACAGATGAAAGACAAAAAACTCATCTGCTTGAATTTTCTGCAGAAAGTATTAAAATTGCAGTAGGAATCCTGGAAAATATAAGCTTACTAAAATCAATGTTTTGAGCTTCAGCCATGGATTATTATTTGCAACTGATAATGCTAATACATTCTCTGCAAAGTAATTAGCAAATACTTCTTCCAGCTCATGAAACATATGAAATAGCATACACAGTACGAGTATGTCATCCTTTAATCCTGAAGATTTGATTTGAGTAATTTCTTCATTCTTCAGTAGAGTTTTGGAATTATAGGCTATATTTCATTCTACAAAGGTTTGATTAAATAAAAATTTTGTGGCATGTCTCTACAAAGTGCACTTTTTGTAACTTGCAGATAAACAGATCATAACACTTTTCTTAGGTTTTTTAGAAAAGTGAAAATGGGGATGACAGACTCTCCCCATTGAGTGACAGTTTTTTCCTTTTCCAGCGTGACAGTATCATAGTATCACAGTATGTCAGGGGTTGGAAGGGATCTAGAAAGATCACCTAGTCCAACCCCCCTGCCAGAGCAGGATCACCTAGACGAGATCACACAGGAATGTGTCCAGGTGGCTCTTGAATGTCTCCAGATCAGGAGACTGCACAGCCCTCCTGGGCAGCCTGTTCCAGTGCTCCGTCACCCTTACTGTAAAGAAGTTCCTCCTCATGTTAATACTAAACCTCCTGTGGTCCAGCTTGCTCCCATTCCCTTTTGTCTTAACATTGGATGACATTGAGAAGAGCCTGGCCCCCTCCTCCTGACACTCACCCTTAAGTTTGGTTGGTGGCTGTATATATCACATTTAGTGGAAATACATTCCCAGAAGAAAACCTTATGAAACAGTCTTGGCTCCTAAATGCAAATCAGCTCTAAAAAAAAATCAAGGCAAACCGTAAAAGACAGAAAAGACTTGCCTTGAGTTTACCACACATTAAAGAAAGCTTAATTCACATTTTCATTCACTGTCTTTTTATTAAACTGTAATTATTAACCAATGGTTGCATCTTGATAAAGGCTACATGTGGATTATTTGTCTTAGGAATCATTCACAGAAAGGGAACTGAGAGTACACGCTGGATTTTAGAAATCCTGTTCTAGGAAATGCTCTGATAGTCTGATGTCAAGATGGAAAACACATACCATTTCAAAAATAATATGGAAGTTGTGAGAGGTGAAGTCGATATTGGTGAAGCCAAAATGTACATCTAAGAAGTAAAGAATATGGCCTGAAATAAAATAATTTCCTTTGGTATCCCCCTAATGCTATGCAAAGCAGATGGTCAGACTCTGCAATGGTTTCTCAAGGATTTTTAAAATATTACTCTGGATTTTTTTTTATTAGAAACTAGTTCCACTGTGAGAATGATAAGAAACCTTACGCACATAATTGCAGCCTGCTTGGAAACATAAACCCTTTTTAAAGTCAAGTTCGTAATTTCAAAAATAAAAACCAGTCACTATATTCCTGTGTAGCTCCTAAAATCTCAACTATCACAGTTAGAACAACTAGCCTTTCCAGATCTTACTGAAAACCTTAACAATCTTGTGGAGTTTAAGAGACCCTTGGACAATGCCCTTAGTCACCTCGTGTGATCTTGGGTTTTTGCCCTATGCCTAATGGGAGTTGGACTTGATGATCCTTGTGGGTCCCTTCCAACTTGTGGTTGTTCTATGATTCTATGATTCTAATCCCCAGAACATTTGGTCAATATTTAACATTATGACCTCACTTGGGCAAGAGCTGCCCCTTTCAGGAATTTCTTGTGCAAAAAGAGTTTGCAATCCCATATGAAAAGACTGTACACATAAATATATGGACTTAGATGTCCATTTTTTTGGTGCTCTCAGCACATTTCTTTAAAGTGAATGCATAGACAAATACTAAAAACATTATAATCCCACCGTTTTGATTAAATTGCCAGGCTACCCATATCTATCCTGCAAAATGCTCATCTATTTTCATTAAAAACAAATGGTACCAAGCTGCTATCTAGCCATGTTGGATATCTTGGAAAACTCTTAACTTTAGTCAACCAAAACAACTGGAAATGCATGTTTTGATTTTTCAGGGGCAGTAGGAGGGACACAGCCTTAAAGGCAGGATGACAAGAGACAGGCATAATACAGAAGAGGTGCATTGTCTTTGAATTTTTGGACCAAAACTCCATTCATAAATTTCTTCTTACTACACTTTCTGTCGCCTTCTTTCATATTTCCACTTTTAGATCTTCTTCAGCCGCAAAACCACAAACAGTATTCACAGTAGTCCCATGAGGTGCTAGTAAGACTTCTTAGCGAGTACAAAGCCCACAATGTGGCCCCTGATACAGTAAAGAACTTTATTACTTCTGCATGTGATAAATTTAGTTTTGGTTATTCAGTTATTAATGCAGGTGGTGCAAATGTGGAGGTGACTGCGGAAGGAATTGTGAAGATTTTCTATACATGATCTGAGTAGATGGCTTATATAGTATTCCGTACCTCAGAAATAGCTCAATAAAATGACCATAGTTTTATTTCTTTATGCTCATGCATTTTTTTTTAATTTCTTTGAGCAGTAGTGTAATCAGTGTCTACTATTTGTCTGGTGGTTTTGATGACTACATAAGATGCCCTAAAATTTTATTCATTCATTCAATAAAAGAATTGGGACAAAATAGACTAATTTTATCTTACTTCCTAGCTAATCCTGGTAAAATAACAAGCTAGAATCCAGGAGTTTACTTCTCTGTTCTTTTAAGATTTCCTAAGAGCTTGATCGCTTAATTTCTTTTTATCTCACATTTCTTTTCGTGCAGATGAATGATCTTCAAGGACTGCAGCACTTATTATGCACTGGTGTTATTACTCTGTGCTATTGCCCAGTGTCATAGGATGATTTACTTTAGCAGTTAGCATGCAAGAAAAAAAATTTCTCATTTTCAGTTTTAACATGACAAAGACATAACTCTGGGTTACTTTCCATAATTCATATCACCATTCAATTCTTTCCTTTTTGTGGTATCAGGATTAATGTTACCAAAACCAATGCTATTCTATTTGTCTGAAGTAGCTCATTTCAGGTTTTTTCTTTCTGTTAGTGAGCTCTTCTAAACTTGGAAATCCCTTTTGACTTCAAAATGCTAGGCAAGTTGTGTAGGAATACTCCCCAACCATCTTCATGGGTAATCTTTTTTGTTAAGTTGCTTCTGAGTAGATGAAAGGAAAGAAGGCTGAGAGCTCCAAGTTAAGCTCTTGAATGAGCATCACATATTCCCAGAATTATTATATCTTTGTATTTGAGAGGGAAAAATCCACATACTCATTTAGCAAACTTCTGAAAAATACGATGCATGATAAAATATCAAAGTACAGTACTTCTGGCTTAAGGCCACAGCCTACAGAACCTGAAACATCTTTGAAAGCTCTACAACCATCTCAGCAGCTTCTACAGAGAGGAAAGAGTTCAGCCCATCCCCCTGCAGCTCGGGCTAGACTGGCCACAGCCTGCAGAACCTGAAACATCTTTGAAAGCCAGCGCCTTCACAGCGCGAGAGAATTTTTTTTATTTTTTTTTTTTCCCTTAAAGAAACCCAACCATGGTTTCCACCAGGCAGAACTGTTACACAGTTACCAAAGTGGACATGGGAACCCAGACTGATTGTCAACAGAAGAATACAGCCATCCAGGTCACATGCTGCAGGGAATACCAGAGCCTTTCCCTGGCAGCGT
>VWZO01012076.1:0-15113 GCA_013396975.1 Bucco capensis
GGGCATCGTACCTGTTCTGCAAGGACACCTGAAAAATTGGGGGTAGTAACTGAGGCAACACACCCGCTACGCTGAGGAGGAACTTGTTGCCATTCCTTGCTGCCAAGGGGATGTGGGGAGATGGGCAGAGAAGAAGTTTGCTTGCTGTTTTGACCATGTATTTTTTGGTTTATGTAGGGCAGATGTGTATCCAATGAACTCGTTTCAGGGATGGTCCATCATTATGATGGTTCATAATGATGGTTCCCATCATTATTGCACTGAGATTAGGACACTTGGAAGATATTAGTGAAAAATGTCTCTGCAGACTCTCTAGGCCTGAGTGGCAAAAACTCCAATGCTTGTGTTACTTTTTCTTTATGTTAACACAATACCAGTGGCTCCTGTGGACTCATTCTTCATTTACATTGGCTTGAAAGGGAAAGGATCTGTATCCTGGTTCTGGGCTTAATTCTATTTATCTCCTGCATGACACTGACCAAAGCAGTCTTTGACTTCTCTAAAACCAGAGCAGTGACACTCAGCCAAGAATATCACCTAGTTTCACAAAAGCTGAGATCTAGCTTGTGAAGGTGGTGGTGGGGAAGGGGCAAAGTGATGGAGAGAAGGCAGCCACACTGAGCAGGAATTAACAATCAGTCCAACAAGTATATTTACCAATTTGGAAATAATGTAGGGCTTTTCTTCTCAACCTTGCTTGGGACTTCACATTATTTGAAACAGCCCCTAAGGACATATCAGAGCCTGCTAGCTTGGAATAGCATTGAAACCTCCTGCACTATAAGCATGACAGTCTTGGGGTGACCTCCTATTGCTGTGTGATCATTGATTTTTAATGGAACATTCCTCTTCATAAGTGTGAGGCTCAAATCACATAGATTGGAGCCAGTTCTATCTATAAACTATTAACAAAACCACTTCAAAAATGCATTAGATTAAAAGATTATTTTAAGAGGCTAAGTGAATGCTTTTTGAGTTTTCTCAGAATATACGATTAAAGAGGAAGGAACATTTCAGGTGCAGTCACAGAATATCTTTTGCTATAAACGGATAATTGTGCAATGCCCTGCCAGAACTTAGCTCCAACAACTTCTGCAAAAGGATAAAAGGATTCACTCAGGCATCAGCCTTCATCATTTAAGTTAAGAAGTCTCTCCAGTTATTTCTTCAAGCTAGTGTAGGCTTCAAAGTCCTGTATGACCCTAATGAGTTGTTATCTCTGGGAGAAAACAGAGGACAGAAAGAAAGTACCATCCCACCAGCTTTTTCCATAAAAAGTCCTTGCCATTTTTTATGCTAGGTAAACATGCCTGTAACCTCCCTTTGGCTTTCTCAAGACAGCAAGTTTAATTAAGGAAAGCAAAATTAATCTCAGAGGTTCATAAACCTTTTAAGGCTGTTGAAGCCCAGGAAATCTTTGTCTGAATTATAAATTTGCATAGAAAAAGGTTGTTTTTATAATTCTACACAAAGACAAGTCATACTTACTTCCTCTGTTTCACTTTCAAGAAGGGATTCTGCCTGGCCTAAATTAAAAGAAAAAACAGAGATGCAAAAACAAGAAGCAGAAATGTCTCCCTAAGATATGTCCCCATGCAAGGCTATGGGCAGCACTGAGACGTGTTCAAGTACAGTATTGGAGCCAGTCACCAGCAGGCAGCTGGTTAGCGTGGGGAGGCCCATCTAAGCCCTACCGAAAAAAACCCAAAGCAACCCAAACCAAAACATTTCAGCATTTTTAGCACAACAGAGAGGAGATGAAAAATGCCTGAATGGATTAAAGTGAAGAGGAAAGCCATGCCAGCCCCTAGGACAGGGTATGCTGACTGCTGAACAGCTGTGAGCTCTGATGCACAACACAGACCTCAATCCTTCCAGATGTTGAGGTACTTCTGGGAGCGCTTGAACAGCTCTCAGGGCAACACAGCTCCCAAGGTCACCAGTGGGGAGGGGTGAGGTCCTTGGATCCATATCTCCAGAAGCAGGCTATCATTTTATAAGGTGCAGGCAGCTGGGAACAAACTAACCCAATTCATGAAGCCTGTCCTCTGCTCTTGGTCTTGCAAACTGAGTGCTTGTGCTCAGCGCTGTTGCCTTTTTCTCTGCACCATCTTTACCCTTAAATTCCTCTTCAGTAAGGGCAGGGGAAGTAGAATATCAGCCCTTCCTAGAGGAGGTCCGCATCATAGTTTCTTCCGCTTGCTCATGCTATGTGCAGTTCAGGGTGCCTGTTCCTCCAATGTGCCTGATAGCATGGCATGGTCCTTTCTTACTCAGAGCTGCTGAGAAGTCCCTCTGGCTCAAAGCACTCTCCTGCAGCCTTGGCTTCTCCCTGATACCAATCTGGCACAGGGCGCAGAGGCTCAGAGCCATTACAGAGCGAGGCTGTAGCAGGGCATCAAAGTACGTCTGACCCTTCTGGTTTACCCTGTCCTACTCAGCACAGCCACAATCTTGCAGTCCAGCTCTGGTCTCAAGCAGCAGTTAGAAGCAGCTTCTTATGCCCTACAAGTGGTACAGGACTCACTCCTACTTCAGGCCCCCATTTTGCTGAGCTCAGTCCCCATGAGGCAGTTGTAGCAGCATATTTGTGAAGTAAGCAAAAGCTGCTCTGAAGGAAGTCCCTAAATGTGAACGATGGCTGCGTCTTGCACTGGTTGCTGTTTGCACCCAGCTAGTGCTACTCCCTGCTACTCACTCTAACACCTACCAGCCAATGCAGGATTTTCTATGCCACTCATAATATTTCCAGATTGGGTGAAATGGAGAGGACTTTGTTATTTCCAGTCTAGCTATAAGTGACTGGGTACGAGATAGCCACAAATGAGCGTGTTACAGATTCTGTGTTTTGGCAGGGATTCCTCCACACCACATGGTCCTTGTGTTAACACAGCAGTCTGACTGGGATTTAGTGATGCCTGCCAGGAGCCTGATATCCAAACCAAAACCACTGTAAAGCCTGAGCCCATCCCCACTACAGAGTATAAACCGCAGTAAAAATGTATGACTGCCTTGCATCACAATTGTTTTGCCTTGTAAGTAGTATCAGTCATAAACGCTGCTTGCATGTGAAGTTTTGTGACGTTATAGGTCCTCCTTGCTGCAGTAAACCTAGACTGTCCTCCCTGTGGCTCTGCTGACCTCTATGCCCTCCGTGGTTGGCTTTCCTTAACATAATCCAATACCCACCACAATTTACCGTGAAGCACAAGTTTGGCACAAATGAAGTAATGGATGCCAAATACCTGGGGTGATCAATTGACAAGCAGGAGCGTAGATGCTGTAACTCAGCAAATCTTGCTTTGTTAAAATGAAACAAAGGCCTAAAGCCCAGAGTCTTGGACTATGTCTATGTCAGATTATGTCAGGGTTTCCCTTCACTCAGATGAAACTCCTTTCAGACCTGTCTCAGAACTGGACCACAGAGATAAGACTCAGGAAAGATTTTCTCATTATTAGTAGACTTAGATGAGACTCAAAATCTTGTATCAAAGTGCAGCAAGGGCTAGCTGCTCCCAAAGGAAGAAGAGCAGGGAGCTAAGTGTGGTACCAAGGCTGGCAGAGGCAGTGGCTTCAGCAGCAAGGAGCCAGGATGCAGAGAGGCACATGAGAGTCTGGACTAGGCCTAGAGCCAGCAACCAGGACCGGATGCAGCCTAGTAATCATCCAGCTCAGTGAGCAGGCTGATCTAAAGCCAAGCCAGGAAGCTGAGCCAGTAGGTCTGTGGACATAGACATCATGGACAGAGGTATGAGCACAGTCACAGCTGCTACCAAGCTGTCACCAAGCCCAGGTGGAACCAGCAGTAAAGCTTCAACTGAAAAGCAGCTTCCAGGGAAGACGAGGATCCCCAGTGTCGACCACCGAAGAGCAGAGCACATGCTCAAATGGGGCGTAAACGATGTAAATGAATGCCTGGAAATTATTAGAATAGGCCTGCCTATTCCAGAAAAATTGATGAATATGTATGAGATATTGTAAGAAAAGATTTGTGTTGCTGTTTTGGGGTGCTCGTGTTTGGTGGGGCGAACTCACCATGAGCCCAGCATCATAATAAACATATCTGGTTTATAACATCTTTTGAGTTTATTACAGAGTCTGTCCGCACATCAATATCCTGTTGTGTAATGACAGAATTCCAGAAGATTTTAGGCATGAGTGAGTCACTCATATGGGACATCCATCGTGCCATGGTGTACACAAAAAAGCCCCCACCTAGGACTTGGATTAAATATCACTTGAAAGACACCAGAATTCATATTATAATGTACTACAAGGAGACAATTTGTTGCACAAACAGCAAAACTATAAAAGGAGCTTGTTTGATCTCTTCTTCCTAAGGCTTTCAATTTTGTGAGATATCACTTACACCACTATGAGGTCAGTTAAGTATCTGAGAGTTCCTAAGTCACTTCATGCCGTTTTTACACGATGAAGACAGTGGACATTAAGGTAAGGAGACTCTTACTTGGGCTGTTTGTTGATTATGTCAGTTCTATTTAATTAAGTAGATGTATTTTGTCTTAAGGTTTGGTGAGCAGAGCAAGCTCATCCTTGGTAATGTTTTACTGAAATTAGTGAATTTGTATCAGGAACTAATTAGGTGCCGTTTGTTTATGGAAATGAAGTAAAGAGGAGTTAAGTTTGTAGTTCTGGTAGGACAAAAGATGAGAAAAGGATTGAATTCTCTAAGTAAATTGAGGACAACAGATGTACCTGGAGATGCTGAGAAATTTAATGCCTGAAAATGTATTTTGGTAGTATGCTAGTTAAGCTGAGGTGTCTCATTGCAAGACATTTTTTTTAAAGTCTGCAGTAGGGTCTTGTCACATAATATTTTTTATCACTGCATTTGTCTCAATGAAAATCTGTTCTATCAACACTTTGGCCCTGGAGCCACGTGTGACTAGGCGTATCTACATGTTCATAGCTTCTGAATTTAAACCAGTGAAATGCACATCTGGAATGGTAACCATACACAAAATATTTCAGTTGATACAAAACTAAGAAAATATTTCTGCTGCATGCCTACCTGCCATGGCCACGGAAATCACATTCATATCCAAAGCGAGTATGTTGTATCTGAAGAACTGGGAAAAGTGCTAAGCAGGTTTCTAGCTAACAGACAGATGAAGTCCACTACCCTATAAAACTACTATTTGACTATGTAGGGCTTGATTCTTTTTTTCCCCCAGGAGGGGGAGCAAGGGGAGGTAGAATGGGTTAGCTTGCCAGTACCTGCCCTCATTTTTTCCCTTTGTAGTCAGGCACATATACTTCTTCCAGGTTCATATACTTCTTCAGGCTATGGGTTATGAGGCAGTGCATAACCAGTGTGCTGGGCATTTGTTCTGCTGGACGGGCATCTCAAACAGCTGTTAAGGTGAACAACTGTTGCATATTTATGAAAAGCTAATAGCTACTAACCTGCCAGCCTGGTCTCTGATGTTGTCAAAGATACTGGTTGTGCCAAGGATCAAATGGTGCTACTGCCTCCAGGGACAGTCTCTGTCATGTAAGACCCCCTACTCTTTTCCCAAGCATTACAGAGAGACCACATGGCACTCATAGTCCAAAGAACAGTGGCTAATCCTAACCTTCCTTGTTGAGCAAGAAACTAAATCTATGGATGATAAAAAACAGAGTTTTTTCCAGTTTTCAAAGAAACATTTTAAATAGCATGGATGGCAACTCTTTCCTTTTTCCTTGTGTTTATTGTGGTTCTACCCAAACGTAAGCTTTTCCAAGCAGCCACAAATTCTCTGCGAGTGAAAATAATCGCAGGAGGACACAGACAATCATTTCTATTTCCATTCATGTTTCCATCTTGGAGAGAAAGATGCCATTCCTCACATTTTCTGCAAAATTTAAAATTCTCTGTATATGGTTTTAAAAAGTTTTCAGTTTTTGAGAATTTTCAGAGAACATTTTTCTATGTTAGCTTTTGACATTTTTTTTCACAAAGCTATCAGCGTTCACATGACAGACCAAATGTAAGTCATGCAGTTCCTGTAGCACTGTTCCATGGCTATACCTAACTGAATGTCCTGGAGTGATTAAAATTTAACAGTGTACGTCATGTTCCCTTTTGAACTTTTGAATTTGGATATGGACACTGTTTCTTTAAAAGAAAAGGACTCAGTAGTTAAACTCTTTCCCCCTCCCGAAAGAATTTGCCGGGAGAAGCCGAGAAGCTGATAAGAGATAAGAACGAAACCTCGCAGATGCGCAGAAGTGAATCCATCATCGCGGCGTCTCTGGACGGGGGGGTCAAGAACTGTAACCCTGAGACATCATTCAAGAGAGACAGGAAAGCAGCAAATCACGGACTGCGCGGAGGGATGATGTAATTTTTGTGTATTTAAGAGGGAAGTGAGATTTCCTCTTCCTGCTTCCTGTTCCTTCTTGTTGCTGGCTGCTCTTTGCTTGCTCTCATATCGGCTGTGAGTTCGGAAGTTGGCCTTTTTCCCTCTGGCATTCTTAAAATTCCTCTGATATCTGTGCAACTCCCATCCCGGTGTGAAAGTAAGGGGAGGGAGGTGATTGGTTGGAAGTGGGGAGGAGGTGTTTGATTTGAAACCTGCGGACTTTGTGCCGGCAGGACAGACATTGATGATTTATGGCAGGGAAAAAGGGCCGAATCCATCTTTGAACTAACCACCTTATCTTTCTATATTGTTGTACCATTTAAATTTAGATAAAGCTATTCTTAGAAATTCACTGTCTGCGTGCCTAGTTTTTTTTTGGTTTTGTTTATTGCTGTCCCCATTTTGTTTTGGGGAGAGGGGGGTCTTGGAGACCTTTCCTCAAAAGATTGTTCTTTTGACCCTAGCTTCCAGTCAAACCAGGACACTGATGTCTGCTGAACCTGTAAGTCACTGTTGGGAGCAAAATGGTTCATTCCGCTATCCACACACAAAGAACTGTTGGTGCAAGTGAGGAAGCGAAAATCTTACAGAGATGACAACAACATCAAAGATAATTAAAAAAAATTCCACTTTTTCCTCCTCTGTGAAAACCAACCATTATGTAAAAAGGAATGAATAAAACACACTGAAAAGTTAATGAATATTAGCAATGTATGTTAAAAGACATACAATCACAATTATAATAGCGATGGCAGTTGTTTAGGAAGCTTTGCCATCCAACACTTGATTTTTATAAATCTGTATTAGCTATGTCTATGTTAGTTAGATGAAATGTCCTTTTCTGGGCAGTTCCATATATCTTCTACAAAAGGAAAGACACAGCTCTCTGCCCTCTCCTTAGATGCATTTATTGCTTGAATAAAAAGCAATAAAACCTGGGACCCTGTACTGGAAAAGAGTCCCAATACCTGATACTCATATCTGAAGACATAATTCCTGCCCTGAAAATTTAATGCAAGTTAAAGTATACTCAGATGAATACCAATAACATACTCCAGTTAAGGAAACTGGGCTGGCATAGACGTGCTCCATTCCAATCACTAGACCAACTGTAAGCGAATTATCATAGAAACTGCTTAGAGGGCCTTGAGTGATTTAATACAGGAAGAAGCACTAAGTCAGAATAATATAAGGAGCAGGCACATAACTCTGCCTTTTTTGAAATGATTGGTTTACAGACCCTTTGGTTTCAGAAGGCAGGTTTGGATAGCAGGTGCAACTCTCTTCAAAACCACCCTAATTCCACCAGCCTTGAGCTTGTAAATATAAATAAGGAATGGTCCTAACAGTTCCCAGTCCAAAAAGAAAACCTGCATTGAGGCGGACTTCAGAAAGACTCAAATTACTGTAAAGGCACCAGTAAATTGATTCAAGAATCAATTTATTTTCATCTAGTTTAAAATCATAATTTTACTGCCACAGTAGTGTTGTTCAGATGGCTTAAATGCATATTTTTGCAATATGAGACATTCTTATTTTTACAACATACTGTGATTTAACTTTACTGGATTTAAAACAATCACTTAGATCACAGAATATACTTTGAAACCTATTTTTTTGTAAGCTTAAGTTATTCTCTCATTTTCTCTCTTGGTTAAGGTAATTTATTTTACTTAAGAATGTATGAATGTTTCCCTTCTTGGTTAGGTGCAGAGGCTAACCATGAAATTCTGCTAGACATGATATTTGAGCCCCACAAAGAGCATATGCAGTCCATGTCACTGCACTGCAGACACCACATTAAAGGGGGCAAGCTCCTCAGGGCTGGCTATTGGTGCACATCTGAGCAGACACCATTCCCTTCTGGTCTGTTGGACTTGATGAAAAAGAAATAGTTGACGAAGGCTTGTGAAATAAAATATTTTAAGAATATCTCCACTGAAAATTTAAAAGGAGAAATAGAGGAGGAGCTTTGAGCTCCTTCTCATGAACCCAGCACCTTCAGTGTATAGGGCAGGGCCCCATGACACCCAGGCTTTTACTCCCAGCAAACCCACACCTCTTGGTGGCCCATGATGGTTTCTTGGGCTCTCTCACTCCCCAGATCCTACCCAGATCCCTTCCTCCTGCCCATCACTCTCTCAGTCTGAAGTGGACCACTTGTCTCAGGACGTGCTGAACACGCAGCCGAACCCTTTCTCCTTGAGATTGAGAAGGAGATTGTCCAGCCAACAGTTCCATCAAGGAAGGTGAGGCATGCTCCATGCTCCCTCACTGCCCTTCCTCAGCTATCCGCACCAGAGAAGGAAGAAGAAAAGTTGGTCAACATCCCCACCCAGGATGTTTCTTGAACTACTTACCACATATTTACATTAACATGATACCTAGTGTAATTTAGGGGTGATAATTCAGGGCTGAATTTGTAAGCCCTAGGAAGAAAAAGTGGCCCAGACACTCTGAGTGTGGTCTCATTGCTTCTAACAATCCTCACAGACAAATGACCTTCACCATACTGTTTCTGACTTTATCTTTTTAAAAAATCAGTCTAATCTGATCTGGCAGGAAGAATTACTTATTTTCAATCATATAATGAACACTGCTACATGGCAGACTTACTTGAGTGATTTGTCTTTATATTTCTGTATCTTAACTTGCCTCAGTTTCTTTTAAAGCTTAACCTTCAGGCAGAGTGATATGGTTAATCCTTCATTTGAGCCTAATCACAATATTCTCATAAAGTTTCTTAGCCTCACAAGCACATTTTGATTACCTCAAGTTAGGTTTAGCAGTTTTTTTCCTCCCCTAGACAATACATGTGAATTCAGTTGTTTCAGAACATGAAGCATTTCTCTTTCTGTGAATTTTTAGCCTGTATTACACTGCAATTGAAGTTTCCCTCAGCAACAAAACTGTAATAAACATTCATAAAAGGAAAATCAGAGCAGAGTCTGCTTAGCTTCCTTTGCCTGTGAACTAATGAACACAGATCGTAAATGACCTGCAAGATCTAGTTATCTGTCTCTGTGAAAGGAACAGAAGCTGCAGGAGAAAATGAGATGATTACAAAAAAGACAGAAGCTGGAGGATTAATAATTACAGGAAAAGAAACTCATTTAGGAGCCTAACATAATCATCATGCAACTAAACTTTGTTCAAGACAGTTCAATGATAGCGCAGTATAAACTCAGAACCAGCTAATGGATTGCATGAAATACTTCAGAAGCTAACGGGATTTTTTCTGCATGAGCTTTAACCAAACCTAGATCCAGGTGACTGTTATTATTAACGGATTATTATTACATGTGTTCTCTACAGAAGGAGCGCTTTCCTTTCCCCAGAAAGCATAAAGGCTCTTGCCTTGCTGAGAAGCTTTGTCTTTAGAGGGCATATCTAAGTTCTTTTCAATCTCCATGTTTTTTCCACATATATCCTTCAATGTAACAGGACTGGCAGCAGCAGACAGGTTTACTCCTCCAGTGATATGAGTGAATCTCAGCTAGTTCTGTGCCTCAGGGAGACTTCTACAATTAAGGCAAGTAAAGAGAAGTAGGAAGGAATAGCAGCCTCATAACTGCTCTTTCAAAACCAAGCTACCTTTTAGTAGTCAACTAGCAACATGCAGAGGCCTTGGGCCAGAATGGCCAAATCAGACCTCAGCCATAATCTACATTATCTCCCACCCAGCTCAGGAATCTAATTTGCTTCTCTGTCTCAGTGGGTGGGTGGATGCCAGGCTGTCTATATTCTGCTAGATGGCAGCAAAGCTAAAACATAGTAGTTGGTCCTGTCATCCAAGAAGAGATGCTCATGATTTTCTTAGTCTTTCTTCCTGGTAATCCTACCTCTTAAAGGAAAGTAGCCTCATCCGGTTTTTCAAAGCCCACTTCGTGCCAAGCTAGACACACAGCTGTTGTTGCTCATATCTCCACATATCCTTCCCTTCTTCACAGTGGAAAAGAACCCACTCAACCCCAATAGAAAAGAACAGAAGAATATAGGGAAATGGAGGCATGGACAATAACTGTACACTTATTTATCATTAGCGCAGGGACCATACATCAACACAAAAATCTGAACAATATTGAACTACTTTAAGAGCTGACAGCTCCTGCTTTTCTTCATGATACTGCAGTTCCTTTTGCCAAAAAGACCTCTCAGTTTACGGGACCCGGGGTGGGTGGTGTCATCGGCCCCACCCAGGGGGCAGTCGTAGGTGGAGTTACCGCTGCGGTAGAGGGGCGTTTAGGTACAGCAAGGGTCGACCCCCCCCTCGGGTAGTGCAGCAGCGGGACCTGCCCAAGGGGCGAGCATAGGAGTGGTCACAGCAGGACCCGGGTTGGGCACCGCCCTGGGAGGTAGGCCCCTTTCCCGGGCCTGAGCAGGAAGGGGAGTAGCTCACCCCACCCCACCCCAGGGGCTGTGTCCAGGGGGAATGTGGCTCCGGCTGGGGCCGCAGGGACTGAAGCCCAGGGGCAATGTGGCTCCGGCTGGGGCCGCAGGGACTGAAGCCCAGGGGTCGGGCAGTACCAGTCAGCCGCCACCCCTGCCTTCTCTCACCAAAGGGGGAGGTGGGGGCAGAGACAATAACAATAAGTTACAGTGTTAGAGGAGCAGAAGCAGGTACTGCTTTAGGGGCTGAAGAGGGAGCAACTGGTATCACAGCCGACTCCTATACCCCGGTACCCGCAATACAGCAGAACGTCCCAGGAGGGGGTGTAACCCAAAGCCCTGCAGAACCTGTAGTGAAGCAAGAGCAATGAGCTTTTTGTAAAATAGAAGGACACTGGAAAGAGATCTGTCCACTCATCAAGAAAAAGAAACCTCCAAATAAGACTTCAGATCCAGTTCCCCAAATGCTTCTGGATGCAGATGGAAAGAAACCTGAAATATCATCTCGGGCAGAACCTCAGGTTGTAGCTAAACTGGGAAAAAACAACGTTGAATTTCTGGTGGACACAGGGGCAACATATTTGGTATTGAATACTTTGGAGGGGAAACTGAGTCACGATACTGTGAAAGTGATTGGTGCTACAGGGTTAACAGAAACGAGGCCTTTCTTTCAGCCTCTAAGGTTCAAATTGGGTAAACATTGGGTAACATCAATTTCTTTATATGCAAAATTCCCCCACACCTTTGTTAGGTAGGGATTTATTGGAAAAATTAGAAGCTGAAATCATATTCACTAAGGAGGGGAAAATAAAGATTGTAATTCCAGAAACTAAATGTATCGAGGTAGCTGCTCTTTTCACACAGGAAAGCCGTGATGTGATCCCCACAGAGGCTGAGAATGCTGTAAGTCCTGTTATGTGGGCCAACGACTGCCCTGGGAGATCCAAGCGAGCAGAACCAGTAAGCATTGCATTGAAACCAGGTGCAAAACTAGTAAGACAGAAACAATTCCCTTTGAAATTAGAAAGTTGCAAGGCTTTAGTACCCATAATTGAAAAATTTCTTAGATTTGGTTTACTAGTGTTATGGTTTGAATGAAATATCGAGACTTGTGGATTGGAAAAGGCAGAGTAAGTTTAACTATTTTAATAGAAAACAATGGCAGTAGGCAAATATATACAAGCAAAGATACAGAGCCAGCACCAAGATCCAAACCTCCCACCTTCCCTCCCAGTCACTATATTACCGCAGCCAAACTCGGGGGTAGGGAAGAAAAGGAGGAAGCTGGACCCTGGAGGCCTGGACTCAGAAGCGCGGAAGCAGCAAAGCTGGGGCACCAAGCAGGGCTGCCGGAGAGGTGAAGAAGAGAGAGAGAAGAGGGGACGGCCCCCCTAAATTTATACCGAGCATGATGTGTATGAAATGGAATACTCAGTTGGTCAGTTTGGGGTCACCTGCCTTGCCTGTTCCTTTCCTATAGGTGAACGCTCTCACTCTGCACCCCCCTGACTTCTCAGCAAAGCCACAGGTTTACATTCCAATTCTCAGGCTGTAACCCAGGCATTCAGGCTTAAGCTATTAGAGGATGATAGTGTGTTATGAAAACATACTGCTAGCTTTCAGAGGAATACAGTCACTTTTAGAGGAACCCTGGCTAGAAGCAATACCATCTTAGCAGAATTAATTCTGCCCCAGCCCAAACCAGGACAACTAGTGGAATGTGAATCAAGGTATAACACCCCAAAATTGCCAGTTAAAAGGACTGATGGTAAAAGTTATAGGTTAGTTCAGGATTTAAGAGCTATTAACAAAATTACAGAAGATATTCACCCTGTAGTGACCAATCCATATACCCTTCTAACCAGATTAACAGATGATTTAAAGTGGTAGACTTGTTCTTGATTTTATTAAGATGCCCTTTTCTATATCCCTGTGCACAAAGAGAGTCAAGAGCTATTTGCTTTTCAATGGAACAACCATGACACAGGAAGAACAGTTCAGCTAACCTGGAGTGTTTTACCCCAAGGTTTCAAAAACAACCCAGCCATATTCAGAAATCAATCAGCAAAAGAGCTGGAAGATTGGAGAAAGCAAACCGAAGGAGTACTTCTGTAATACGTTGATGATGTTCTCCTGGCAGCTAAAGATCACAATGAATGCATCCAGCTAACAGTGAGTTTGTCTAGAGCACTTAAAACAGCTGAAAAAGGAAATCTGATGTGGACAGATGATACCAGAGCTGCTTTTAAACAACTGAAACGTGTTCTCATGTCTGCATTGGAACTGCCAGACTTTAAGTCTTTTGAGTTATTTACACATGAGCGACTGGGTGTTGCTCTGGGGGTACTGGCACACACCCTGGGAGACCAGTGAAGGGCTGTGGCCTACCTCTCGAAACAGCTAGACAGTGTTAGCCAGGGGTGGCTGGGATGCCTGAGAGCTGTGGCAGCAACTGTTATCCTGATCCAGGAGGCCTGGAAACTCACCCTGAGCAGAGCATTGTCATGTATGTACCCCATGCAGTTCAAGCTGTGCTTGAGCAAAAGGGGGGCCACTGGCTATCCCCTAGCAGAATGCTCAAGTACCAAGCTGTATTGTTGGAAGAAGATGATTTTACTTTGAAAATGACATCTATCGTCAATCCTGCTATGTTCTTGTCCTCAACATCTGTTGACAGTGCTCCTGAACATGACTGCATTCACACTATAGAGGAAACATATTCTGGAAGACCAGACTTAAAAGACTAACCTCTAGAAAATGGAGATTGGGAATTGTACACAGACGGAAGCAGTTTTGTTTGAGATGGTAAGTGAATGACAGGGTATGCAGTGACTATGACAGATAAAGTAATTGAAGCAAAAACCTTACGATTGAATGCTTCTTCACAAAAAGCTGAATTGATTGCAATGACAAGAGCATTGGAGGACAGAGAGTAAGCATCTGGACTGATTTGAAATATATATTTAGTATTGCACATGCCCATGCAGCTATCTGGAAGGAAGGAGGACTCCCAACAGCTCAAGGCAATGGAATCAAACATGCTGAAGAGATTTATGCCCTCCTGCAAAGCATTTGGAAACCCATGGAACTGGCTATTATGCATTGCAAAGCTCATCAAAAAAGAAAAACAACTCCTGAATTAGGAAATCACTTTGCTGACTGTGCGGCAAAGGGGGCTGCAGAGAAAGGTATCTTGGCAGTAATACCACAAAAGGAAGTTGATCTGTCAGGATTTACCCCAAATTACAGTAGAAAAGACCACCAATTAATTGAATCCCTAAAAGCTGAAATCAAAGAAAGTGGATGGGCCATTACACCTATGGGACCAGTAGTAGTTCCATCTCAAGTTCTTCATGAAATAGATCAGAGAGAACATGAGGCCACACACCTAGGGACAGAAAATCTTGTAAAACACCTAAAGAAAATAGTAATAGAAGTGAAGATGATGGAAATTGTACATTCAGTAGTATACAAGTGTGAGATCTGTTGTCGAAATAATCCTGATNCACCCTCACTGCAGTCATGAAAGCCTCTCCTCCTGAAAAACTCAACAAAGTGGAGAGTGATACAGATGAAAATATGATTTAGATTTTTCCTTTTGTATCTGTTACCTGTACAGCCAGTGGCCAAGGTCCAGATTTGGAACCAAAATTTGCATATAGCTTTAGTCCAAAATGTACCCAATTTGCTCCACAGAAGTCAATGTTGGATTTGTACTCAAATGCCAGTTGTTGTTCTTATGTAGATCAAAGTGGAAGAATCAGTAAGAATTTGGATGAAATTTGGAAATAAACCCAAATTGTACACAAAATGACCTTAATGATAAAATATGGGACCTTGAAAGCATCTTAGATACCCTTACTTCATGGTTTCCAAATTGGACCTGGCTAAAACGGCTTTTCATACTGATTGTGATTATAATCAGCGTTGTTATAATAGCTCACTGTACCATTTGATGCAATGCACCTCCACAAAGCTGGGTCTAAATTGGATGTGAACAAGTTAATTGTTAAGATTGAGATAAGATATGTTAGTTATATGTTAGTATTATCTTAGTGATTAGGTTTATTATTAATATTTAGTGTGATTCTTACCTATAGAATTATATTCATTATCATTAATATTATTGATTATGTTAGCATTACTTTAATAGTTAAGTTCATCATTAGTATTTGGGATGATTCTTAGATAGAATATATTATAATTGTTTATCTATAGAACATAGGATATAAGTTGTAAGTTAAGTGGTAGAGACTTGANAGGATATAAGTTGTAAGTTAAGTGGTAGAGACTTGACAAAATAAAAGTTTTGTCAAGCTTCTAATGGGGGGAAATGATGCCTAAAGATTTAAGTGT
>VWZO01012078.1:17083-31192 GCA_013396975.1 Bucco capensis
TCTAGGATTCTATGATTCTATGACCCATAGCTGCCCCATAGCTACCCCATAGTGACCCATAGTGACCCATAGCTGCCTCATAGTGACCAATAGCTGCCCTATAGCAACTCATAGTTGCCCCAGAGTGACCCAGAGTGACCTACAGCACTGCGCCTTGCTGAATGGGAGGACCCATGGCACCCCATAGCCTGACCCACAGCTGCCCCGCAGCCTCACCCACATCACCTCACCCTGCCCCACATCTCATTCCACTCCACCCCCTGCCCCACAGCCCTGGCCCACATCACAGCCCTTCCCCCCTCTCCTCACCGCGCTGGGCCCCAGAGCATGGCAGTGGCTGCAGCCGTAGGGCAGGAGAAATCCCTGCAGGAGCAGCACCAGGAAAGAGCAAACAGCAGCCAGGATGCTGAGAGCCAGTGCAGCGCGGGCCTGGAACACAACTCCCCATAGCAACCCAGAGATGCCCCATAGCGACGCATAGTAACCCATAACTGCCCCATAGTGTCCCATAGCTGCCCCATAGCTGCCTCATAGTGACCTATAGCTGCCCCATAGTACCTATAGCACCCCATAGCTGCCCCATAGTGACCCATAGCTGTCCCATAGGGACTCATAGAGGCCCATATCTGCCCTATAGCTGCCCCATAGTGACCCATAGTGATCCATAGAGACCCACAGCTGCCCCATAGTTACCCATAGCTGCCCCATAGAGACCTATAGTGACCCATAGTCGCCCCACAGCAACCCATAGTGACCCATAGCTGCCCCATAGAGACCCATAGTGACCCATAGAGACCCACAGCTGCCCCCCAACTGCCCCCCATGTCCCCTTGTCCCTGCCCCAAACTTACTTTCCCCACAGAAAATCTCTGAGCCATTGCCACCAGCACTGCCCCAGACACCATCAGCTGTGGGGAGAGAAGAGTCACCTCCTTGCCCCACAACCACCTCCCAGCCCCGCAAGTGCCCACCCCCCCTGCCCCATAGCCACCACTGTGCCGCTGGCCAGAGGAGCCCCGAGCTGCGCGCTCAGCAGATCCTGCAGGGACAGCAGAAGGGCGCCTCCTAGCGAAACCTCCAGCGCTCCCAGCAGCACCTGCGACACCTGGCGGGGGAGGGCAGGAATTACACCTTACTCCCAGTAACCTCCCAGTGCCTCCCAGTCCATCCCAGTAACCTCCCAGTGCCTCCCAGTAACCTCCCAGTGCTTCCCAGTTCCTCCCAATCCCTCCCAGTTCTCTCTCAGTCCCTCCCAGTCCCCTCCCAGTCCCTCCCAGTGCCCCCCAGTCTCACCCCCAGTGCCATTGCCTCTCCCCAGGCTCTCTTGCTGGGCTCTGTGGGGCTGAGGCCTTGCCCCTGGGGCAGGATGTGGGTCAGCAGCACCACCCCCTCCATGGCTCCTGGGACAGCTGTGGGGCAGGAGAGGGCTCAGGGGATGCTATGGGGCAGCTATGGGGCAGCTGTGGGGNCCCATTTGGGGCCAAAAAGAGACAATTTGGGGTCCAAAATCTCTTGTATTTAGAGTGAGGGATTTTTGGGCTAAAATCCTGGGGTTTTGGGCAAGAAGCCATTTTTGGGCTCAAATTCCTCCCTTTTGGGGTCAAACTCCTCCAGGCTGGGGTCAAAATTCCTCTTTTTTACATTTGGAGCCAAATACTGATTGTTTTGACCACTAAAAAAAAAAAAAAAAAAAAAAAAAANGAGAGAAAGGTCCAAGGGATGCTATGGGGCAGTTCCCAGTTCAATCCCAGTGCTCCCAGTTCTCTCCCAGTTCTCCTTTCAGTTCCCTCCCAGTGCTCCCAGTTCATTCCCAGTATCTTTCCAGTCTTCTCAGTTCCCTCCCAGTACTCGAGTTCCACTTCTAGTGCTCCCAGTTCAATCCCACTGCCATCCCAGTTCCTTCCCAGTGCTCCCAGTTCTATCAGTTCAATCCCAGTGCTCCTAGTTCCCTCCCAGTCTATCCCAGTGCTCCCAGTTCCCTCCCAGTCTATCCCTGTTCGTTCCCAGTGCTCCCAGTTCCCCTATCAGTTCAATTCCAGTGCTCCCAGTTCCCTCCCAGTCTATCCCAGTTCCCTCCCAGTCTATCCCAGTTCAATCCCACTGCCATCCCAGTTCCCTCCCACTTCAATCCCAGTGCTCCGTTTCCTCCCAGTTCCTTCCCAGTGCTCCCAGTTCCTTCTCAGTTCCCTCCTAGTGCTCCCAGTTCCATCCCAGGGCTTCCAGTCCACTCCCAGTTCCCTCCCAGTTCATTCCCAGTCCANATTTTGGGTCCAAAATTACTATTTGGGGTTCAAAAATTCCTCTTTTGGGTTCTAAAAGGTCCTTTCTGGGTGGGTCAGTTGATGGTTTTTTGACTATGAGACCATGCTGGGTCTAAAAAGCACTATTTGGGGTCCCAAAAATGTCTATTTTGCGTCCAAAAGGCCTAGTTCTAGGGCCCCAACTCTGCTTTGTTCAATCACAACACTATTTTGGTTCCAAAAATAACTATTTTGGGGTTCAAAAGGCCCTTTTTTGGGTGGGTCAAATGCTGATTTTTTACTGTGATGCCATTTTCAGCCTAAAAATCACTCTTTTGTGTCCAAAAATGCCTATTTTTGGTCCAAAAAGTCCATTTTTGAGGGCCTAACATCTTTTTCAGACACAACATGATTTTGGGTCCAAAAATGACTATTTGGGGTTCAAAAATTACTATTTTGGTTCAAAAAGGTTCTTTTTGGTTGGTTCAAGTGCTGGGTTTTGCCTATGGGGCAATTTTGGTTCTAAAAAGCACTATTTTGGGTCTAAAAATGCCTATTTTTGGTTCAAAAAGGCCTAGTCCTGAGGGCCCAACTCTGCTTTTTTCAATCACAACACCATTTGGGGTCCAAAAATGACTATTTTGGGTTCCAAAGAGCACTTTTTGGGTGAGTCAAATGCTGATTTTTTGACTGTGATGACATTTTTGGGACTGAAAATCACTATTTTGGTTCTGAAAATCACTATTTTGGTTCTGAAAATCACTATTTTGGGTCTGAAACACCCTTTTTTAGGAGAACAAATGCTGATTTTTGACTGTGAGGCCATGTTGGGTCTTAAAAGCACTATTTTGGGTCTAAAAAGCACTATTTGGGGTGAGCCAAACACTACTTTTTCAGGCAGAATACTTTTTTGAGTCCAAAAATTACTATTTTTGGGTCTAAAATACATTATTTTGGTTCTAAAATACTCATTTTTGAGGAGAACAAATGCTGGTTTTTGAGTGTAAGGCCATTTGGGGTCTAAAAATCACTGTTTTGAGTCTAAACATCATTCTTTTGGGTCCAAAAAAGACATTTTTGGGGAGGTCAAATGCTGATTTTTGGCTGTGATGCTATTTTGGGTCTAAAAGTGGCTGGTTTGGGTCTAAAAAATGGCTCTTTTGGTTCAAAAAAGCCTTTTTTGGGTGGGTTAAATGCTGATTTTGGACTGTGACCTCATTTTGGGTCCCAAAAAGTCCTTCTTTGGGGTCCAAAAAGGAAATTTTGGGGCAGCTCTAACACCAATTTGTGGATGTGATGCCATTTTGAGTCTAAAAATGGCTCTTTTGGGTCTAAAAATGGCTATTTGGGGTTCCAAAAGGCCCTTTTTGGGTGGGTTAAATGCTGATTTTGGACTGTGATGCCGATTTGGATCAAAAAAAAAAAAAATCACTACTTAGGGTCTAAAAGTCGTTCTTTTGGGTCCAAAGAGGTCATTTTGGAGAGCTTAACTCTGCTTTTTTTCAATCATAACATCATTTTGGGTCCAAAAATTACTATTTTGGGTTCCAAAAGGCCCTTTTTGGGTGGGTTAAATGCTGATTTTTGACTGCAATGACATTTTGGGTCCAAAAATTACTATTTTGGGTTCCAAAAGGCCCTTTTTGGGTGGGTTAAATGCTGATTTTTGACTGCAATGACATTTTGGGTCCAAAATATCACTATTTTGGGTCTAAAAGTCATTCTTTTGGGCCCCAAAAGGTCATTTTGGGGCAGTTCCAATGCTCGTTTTTATCCCTGATGCCATTTTGGGTCTGAAAAACCTGATTTTGGGGGTCCCTAAAGCCCATTTTTGAGAACCAAACTGCTGATGTGGCGGCTTGGATAAGGTTTTTGGGTCAAAAAGAAGGAAAATGCCTATTTTAGCACAGGTCCAAAGCTGGTTTTTCAGTCGCAGCACCGTTTTGGGTCTAAAGAGAGCCTTTTTGGGTCTGGGGGCTGAGGAAGGTGACTCGAGGTCCCCCCAGGGTGAGGATGGCAGGGGGGGGCCAGATGATGTAGGTAGTGGATAATGTCATCGGTGATGTCATCGGCGGCTTGCACGTGACCTGCAGGATGGAGAAGTGAGCCCAACAGACCCAAAACCCCCCAAATTCACCCCAAACAGAGTCAGGAGAGTGACACCAACCTGGGGGGGAGCAGGAGCCTTGGGCTGGCAATGGTGGCAACGGCGACCTCGCTGACCTTTGCCCCGACCTTGACCTTTGCCCCGAGTGTGACCCCGGCAGCGGCAGCGGCACAGGCGGCCCATGACCCAAAATCACCCCAAATCACCCCAAAACCAGTGCCTACCAACCAAAGCAACACCAAATTACCCCCAAAGGGTCCCAAAAAGGCCCCAAACACACCCCAAAATGGCCAAAATTCACCCCAAAAGAACCCAAAATGGCCCATATTCACCCAGAATGGCTCCAAAATGGTCCCAAAAGGGCCCAAATTCACCCCAAATGGCCCCAAAATAGCCCAAATTCACCCCAAATGGTCCCCAAATAGCACAAATTTACCCCAAATGGTCCCCAAAAGGGTCCCAAAAGGGTCCAAATTCTCCCGAAGTGGCCCCCAAATGGTCCCAAATTTACCCCAAGTGGCCCCAAAATGGTCCCCAAATAGGCCTAATTAACCCCAAATGGCCCCAAAATGGCCTTAGATTATCCCCCAAAGGGTCCCAAATTCACCCCAAATTATCCCCAAATGGCCTTAGATTACCCTAAAATGGTCCCCAAATTCACCCCAAAATGGTCCCAAAATGGCTCAAATTCCCCCCAATGGTCCCAATTCTTCCGTTATAACCCCAAAACAGACCAAATTACATAAAAAATAGCCCCAAAATAGACCAAAAATACACTAATATAACCCCAAAATGGCCTCAAAGAACCCCAAATGGCCTCAAAGAATCCCAAATGGCTCCAAATACACCAAGATAACCCAAATATGGCCCAAATTATACCAAAACCACCCCCAATCCCAAAATTGCCTCAAATAGCCCCAAATGACCCTAAATCCCCCTAAAGAACCCCCAAATGGCCCAGATTACCCCACAATGGCCCCAAAATAACCCTAAGTGTGCCCAAATAACCCCCAAATGTCTCAAATGACATTGAACCAAATAGACCCAAAATGGCCCCAAATGACCTTAAATAATGCCTCCAAAAGGCCCAAATTCACCCCCAAACACCTCAAGTTGACCCAAAACAGCCCAACTTGCTCCCAAACAATCCAAATTGCCACAAATCAGCCCAGAATCAGCCCCAAATCAGCCCCAAAATGACCTTAAAGAGCCTCAAATACTTCCCAACACCCCAAAGAGACCCAAATCCAGCCCAAATCTACCCAAAATCACAACAAAATACTCCAAAACCACACCAAAACTCCCCAGTTCACCCCAGAAGGCTCCCAAACCCCCTCAAATCAGCCCCAAACTCCCTGACTCGGCCCAAATCCACCTGAAATCACCCCAAACCTCACCAATTCACCCCAAAACACCCCAAAATATCCCCCAAACACCCTCAAAACTTCCTAATTTGCCCCAATTTACCCAAAACCACCTGAAATCACCCCAAAGCTTCCCAATTCACCCCAAACAGTCCCCAAACCACCCCCAAATCAGCCCAAAACTCCCTAATTCACTCCAAACCCACCTGAAATCACCCCAAAAGACTCCAAATTCACCCCAAAAGTCCCCAATTCACCCTAATTCAACCCAAAACCACCTGAAACCACCCCAAACCCTCCCATTCCTCCCCAATTTGCCTGAAATGGGTTGTTTTCACCCCAAAGAGTCTTCAGGCTGAGGCTGGGGCTGGGGCTGCTTTTAGGGGTGCAGGAAGGGGTGGGACCTGCCCCAAACCCCAAAACTCTCTCATTAAGCCCCCAACCCCCCTAATTTAACCCCAAAGCCCTTCATTTAGTCCTCAAAACCTCTCATTGAACCCCGAAAACCTATAATTTAGCCCCAAAAATAGCTCTCAATGAGGATGTTCAAGTGAAGCCCCAAAACCGGTCAGGGCACCCCAAAACCATGATGTCATTGCACCCCAAAACCATTAATTGAACCCCAAAACCTCTAATTAAACAACCAAACCTTTCATTACACCCCAAACCCTCTCATTAAACCCCAAACCCTCTCATTTAGCCCCAAAAGAGGTCATTGCACCCCAAATACAGTCACTGCACCCCAAAAATAGGGCAGAGCACCCCAAAACCTTCTCTTTTAGCCCCAAAACCTCCCCCTGAACTCCTGAATCAGCCCCAAACGAGCTTGAGTCACCCCAAATTCCCCCATTTCACCCCAAACCACCTCAAATGCTCCAAAATACCAATTCACCCCCAAACACCTGTCAGACACCTCAAATCAGCCCAAACCCAAAATCACCTGAATCACCCCAAAAGACCTCAAAATGCTCTAAACTCCCCCAAAATGCCCCCAAACCACACCAAAATACCTTGAAATTCCCACAATTCACCCCAAAACTCCTCCCCAAACACTTAAAATCACCCCAAAACAACCCAAAATGCCCCAAGACCTTCTGAATGACCCTAAAATGCCCCAAAACACGTCGAAATGCCCCAAACACCCCAAATTCACCCCAAATCTCCTCCCCCAAAACCTCAAATCACCTCAAAACACCCCAAAATCACCCGAATCACCCCAAAATACTCCCAAACACCCCAAAATGCCTCGAACACCCCAAAATGCCCCCAAATGCCCCCAAATCACCAGAATCACCCCCAAATGCCCCAAACACCCCAAAACACCTCAAATCACCCCAAACCGCCCCCAAATCACTGGAATCCCCCCAAATTCCCCCCATTCACCCCAAAACATCCACTGCAACCCCTCAGCTCTATCCCAAACAACCCAAATTGCCCCCAAAGCTTTCCCATCCAGCCCCAAGTTTGCCTGAACTAGGTGAGTTTCAGCCCAAAAGGCGCGCGGGACGGCGGCGGAGAATAAGCCACGCCCACCTGGCGCTAAGCCACACCCCCGGTCACTAAGTAGGGTCTAAGCCACGCCCCATAGCCTTCCCGCGCTCCCCTGGGCCCTAAAGCCCAACACCTGCTCTGCGCTCTATTCCTTTGGGGCTGGAATGGCAGAGCCACAAGCCACGCCCCCAGGGCCTCCCGCGCTCCCTTGGGTCCTAAAGCCCAACCCCAGCTCTGCGTTCGATCCTTTTGGAGCTGGAATGAGGGTCGGGAAGTGACGTCATTAAATTCAACCAGGCCAAGTGCAGAGTCTTACACTTTGGCCACAACAAGCCCATGCAGCGCTCCAGGCTGGGAGATGAGTGGCTGGAGAGTGGCTCAGCGGAGAGGGACCTAGGAGTATTGGNCATCGATGACTGATTTGCATACGGCTCATTTGCATATCGTGCTTAATTGGCCTAGGTGTTCGTTTGGCTCGCTCTCTGATTGGTTGCGTGTTTGAGTGGAATATTGGCATGGCTGAGTTGGCCTCAGTAGCTAATTAGGTTGATGAGCAGAGCTCATTTGCATATGGCTCATTTGCATAGAGGTAATTAACCGGTTAGGCCGAGGTGCTCATGTGCATCAATCTTTGATTGGTTGCTGCGGGATCTCAGTGTCTGCAGAGCTCATTTGCATAAGGTCATTAACACTGAGCTCATTAGCATAGAATCATTAACAGCTCGATTGCATAAGGTTATTAATAGAGCTCATTTGCATAAGGTCATTAACAGGGCTAATATGCATAAGGTCATTAACACAGAGTTTGTTTGCACAAGGTCATTAATAGAGCTCATTTGCATAAGGTCATTGATGCACAGCTCGTTTGCATAAGGTCATTAATAGGCTAATATGCATATGGTCATTAGTAGAGCTCATTTGCATGAAATTATTGAGCTCATTTGCATAAGGTCAATATAACTCATTTGCATAAGGCCATCAACACTAAACTAATTTGCATATCATACTTTGGGATTGTGAGTGTGCAGCCTGTTTGCCTAAGGCCTCCATGGACTCATTTGCATATCACCTCCTTGGCCTAGCCTCATTTGCATGCCTAATTAGCCTCTCATTTGCATGTTGTGTGTCTGCACCAGCTCATTAGCATCAAGCTCGTTTAGCCCAGACTACGAGGCTCATTTGCATGCTGAGTCACATCATTTGCATTCTCATTTGCATATTAACCCCCTCCCCACGTGCTGCTCAGGCCACTCATTACCAGTTCATTAGCCTCCAGACTCATTTGCATCATTAGTGCTTCATTGGATCCTCACAGCGAGGCTCATTGGCATCTCATTTGCACACGGCACACTCATCCCTTGGCCTCGTGCACATGGCACCGGGGCTCATTTGCATATCACATTTGCATCTGGGATCACTTCCATATTGCTTGTTGGCAAGATATGGCCCTGCCTGGGGCCTCCTCAGCCCTCCCAGTGTGGCCCAGTCCCTTCCCAGTACCTCCCAGTATGGCCCAGTCCCTTCCCAGTAAGGCCCAGTCCCTTCCCAGTACCTCCCAGTATGGCCCAGTCCCTTCCCAATACCTCCCAGTATGGCCCAGTCCCTTCCCAGTAACTCCCAGTATGGCTCAGTCCCTTCCCAGTAACTCCCAGTATCTCCCAGTTCCCTCCCAGTATCTCCCAGTTCCCTCCCAGTATCTCCCAGTAACTCCCAGTTCCCTCCCAGTCCCTTCCCAGCAACTCCCAGTGCCCCCAATCCCATCCCAGTCTCCCTCAGTATGTCCTAGTTTAGCCGAGTCACTTCCAAGTTCCCTCCCAGTCCCTCCCAGTATGTCCCAGTTCCAGCCCAGTGCCTCCCAGCCCCAGTTCCATTTCCCCTCAGACAATTTCCCTTTCCGAGTCTTTTTTGCCCCAAACTCAGCACCAGCAAGGTCTGCAAGCAGCTGCTGCCCATGCGGGGGAGGGGAGCACCCACGGGTGCTGAGTCCTTCCTTAGGAGCACCCAGGGGTGCTGCTGAGTCCTTCCTTAGGGACACCCATGGGTGCTGCTGAGTCCTTCCTTAGGAGCACCCAGGGGTGCTGCTGAGTCCTTCCTTAGGAGCACCCATGGGTGCTGCTGAGTCCTTCCTTAGGAGCACCCATGGGTGCTGAGCCCTTCCTTAGGGACACCCACGGGTGCTCTGATGCTTCCTTAGCAGCACCCATGGGTGCTAAAGTCCTTCTTCAGGGCACCCACAGGTGTTGAGTCCTTCTGTAGTGACACCCATGGGTGCTCTGATGCTTCCTTAGCAGCACCCATAGTTGCTGAGTGCTCCTGTAGTGACACCCATGGGTGCTTATCCTTCCTTAGGAGCACCTACAGGTGCTTATGCTTCCTTAGGAGCATCCTTGGGTGCTGAGTCCTTCCTTAGGGACACCCATGGGTGCTGTGATCTCCTTCAGCACTACCCATAGGTGCTGAGTCCTTCACTAGGAGCACCCATGGGTGCTGAGTGCTTCCCCAGCAGCACCCTGGGGGAAGTGGTTGTTCTCTGGAGCCGTGCTGGGTGCTAAGTGCTGGGTGCTTGGTGCTGGGTGCTTGGTGCTGGGTGCTGGGTGCTGGATGCTGGGTGCTGGGTGCTGGGTGCTGGATGCTGGATGCTGGGTGCTGGGCTGCCCCCCCCAGGGGGTTATTGCAGGGTGGGGGCTGGCAGCACCCATGGGTGCTACTCGGCCACCTGCACCCCAGCACAGTTCTCCTTGCTCTCCGAGGTGATGGCCAGGTACTCCGAGCTGGGAGAGCACCCACAGCACCCATCAGCACCCAGAGCACCCACCACCACCCATATAACACCCATAGCACCCACCAGCACCCACTGAAACCCAGCAGCACCCATAGAGCACCCAGCAGCACCCATAGCACCCATATAGCACCCATAACACCCACATAGCACTCAGCAGCACCCATCAGCACCCACAGCACCCATATAGCACCCATAACACCCACATAGCACTCAGCAGCACCCATCAGCACCCACAGCACCCATANCTCATATAGCACCCATAACACCCATATAGCACCCAGCAGCACCCATATAGCACCCATAACACCCATATAGCACCCAGCAGCACTCATATAGTACCCATAGCACCCATATAGCACCCATAGCACCCATATAGCACCCAGCAGCACCCATATAGCACCCATAACACCCATAACACCCATAGCATCCATCTAACACCCATCTAGCACCCAGCAGCACCCAGCAGCACCCATATAGCACCCATCAGTCCCCATAGCACTCATCTAGCACCCATCAGCACCCACTGACATCCATATAGCACTCAGCAGCACCCAGAGCACCCAGCAGCACCCATTAGCACCCATCTAGCACCATCAGCAGCCACTGACACCCATCAGCACCCACTGATACCCACCAGCACCCATCAGCACCCAGAGCACCCCATTCCCCTCTATTGCCCCTTAGTCCCGCCCCCTCGGCGCTGATTAGCCGGCCCGCCGCTGTCACTCACGCGCTGTCGGGCGGCGGTGCCGCTGCTGCCACCTTGCGGTAGCAGTAGAGCATTTCAGCTGCCAGCCAGAGCGTGAGCACCACGATCAGCACATACATCAGGATCTCCGAGATGATAGAGGCCAGGTCCCGGCGGGCTGGGGGAGGGGACACCAAAAAGGGACCCTAGGCAATCAAACAAACCCACCCAAAGTGCCCCAAAATCCTCCCTTTCGGAATGAGCCTCCATCAGCCCCAAAAAACACTGCTTTGCTACTCAAAATGCATCAAATCACCCCAAATCCACAGCCAAACGGCCACATAGAGGCATGGGAACAGCTCAAAATGGACTCATTCCACCCAAAAATACATTAGAATACAGCAGAGTGCCCCCAAAAAGACAAAAATGCCCCCAAATGTCCCCAAAACACATTAAAAGAAGCCTAAAATGGTGTAAGATACCCCAAAGTGGCCCCAAATAGAACTAAATGGCCCAAAATAGCACTAAATGGGCCCCAAATACATTTATAGAACCTGAATATGGACCACAGTGCCTCCAAATCCGACCCAAAATGGACCAAAATGCCCCCAAATGGCTGCAAAATACATTAAAAGAAGCCTAAAATGGTCTAAGATACCCCAAAGAGGGCCCAAATAGCACTAAATAGCCCCAAATAACCCCAAAATGGCCCCAAATACACCAATAGAACCCAAATATGGACCAAAATGCCTCCAAATCTGACCCCAAAATGACCAAAAATAGACTAATATAAGCCCCAAATGGTCTCAAGTACCCCAAAATGACCCCAAAATACATGAATAGAACCCTAAAATGGCCCCAAATATGGACCAAAGTGCCTCCAAATCTGACCCAAAATGGACCTAAATACCCCAAAAAGGCCCAAGAATAGACTAATATAAGCCCAAAATGGCCTCAAATACCCCAGAATGGCCCCAAATAACCTCAAAATTGCCCCAAGTACACCAGTATAACCCAAATACCGCCCAAAATCACCCCCAAAAGACCGACAATGCCCTATATTTGTCCCAAAATGTTCTGAGAGAACCCCAGTTTGCCCCAAAACTGCCCCCAGAAGGGCAGCAAAGCAACTCCAAATGCCTCAAACCAGCCAAAATGTCCCGAATCCCCCTCAAATCTAGAAAAGATGTCAAAATACCCACAAAATGCTCAATTCCCCCAAATCACCCCAAAGCCAACAGCCCATTGGGCCCATGCCCAATTTAAGGCCCGCCCCCTCCTCTCCACCACAGCCAATCACAGCTTCTCCTTCCTAGACCTGTCCCCTTTAGGCCCCGCCCACCACTCGCCACCCCAGCATACTGACCCTTTAAGGCCCGCCCAACCATCACCACCACAGCCAATCACAGCCCTGCCCACCCCTGAAGTGCCGTCCCCACTCTCCACCTCATCCAATCACAGCCCTGTCTGCATCCCTTAAGCCCCGCCCCTTGCTGTTACTCAGTGACTCAACCAGGCTAATCACAGCCCTTCCCACTCCCTTAAGCCCCACCCCACAACTGCTGTCACTCCATGACCCAACCTGCCAATCACAGCCCTTCCCACCCCCTTAAGTCCCACCCACAACCTCTGTCACTNAACAGCCAATCGGAGGCTCTGGTTGCGGGCGAGGCTGTAGGTGTAGCCCTCGAAGGTTAGGTTGCGGCGCAGGCTGCAGATGTAGTGGCCTGCGTGGGCCCAGCTAACGGCAGAGAGCCACAGTGACAGGTCCTGCAGGTCCCGCGTCCCCCGAGAGCCATTCCAGTACAGGACGTCCAAGAAGGGACCTGGGGCCACCCACTGGCCTTCCTCCGGGCTGTAGTGGAGGATCTGGGGGGTGGAAACCAGTATAAACCAGTATGGACCAGTATGGAGCGGTCACCCCCATTATAGAGCCACAGCGACAGGTCCTGCAGGTCAACACAGGAGAGGAGCTGGGGGGTGGAAACCAGTATGGACCAGCATAGACCAGTATAGACCAGTATGGACCAGTACAGACCAGTACGGACCAGTAACACCCATTAGGCCTGCCTTGGGTGCCTTGGGGCTGCAGTGGATAATTTGGGGGGGAGGAACCAGTATAAACCAGCATGGACCACTATAGACCAGTATAAACCAATATAGACCAATATGGACCAGTATAGACCAATACGGACCAATATGGACCAGTGTCTCCCAGCACCAAACCATGGCACACCAGTGCCCTCCCAGTATCTCCCAGTCCATCCCAGTCCCTCCCAGTCCAGACCAGTCACTCCCAGTTCCCTCCCAGTCCCCTCCAGTTCATCCGAGTTCCTTCCAGTTCATCCCAGTTCCCTCCCAGTGTCTCCCCAGTCCTCTCCAGTAACCTTTTAGGCTTTCCCAGTTTCCCCCAAATCCCCTCCCAGTACACCCCAGTCCCTTCCAGTATAGACTAGTCCATTCCCAGTTCCCTTCCTGTCCCCAAACTGTTCCTCCCAGTTCCTCTGAGCTCCCCTCCCAGTCCCTCCCAGTTGCTCCCAGTCCCCTCCCAGTTGTTTCCAGTCCCCTCCCAGTCCCCTCCCAGTTGTTTCCAGTCCCTCCCAGTTGCTCCCAGTCCCCTCCCAGCTGCTCCCAGTCCCCTCCCAGCTGCTCCCAGTCCCCTCCCAGTGCCCCCAAATCTCCACCTGCTCCCTTCCCAGTTTGTCCCAGTGCTCCCAGTTACCTTGCTGAAGGGTCCCGCCGCCCCCTCGGGCCGGAAGAACCACTCTCCCTCGGCCTGGGCTGGGGTCTCGCTGCGTCTCTTGCAGGCAATGCACAGCAAGCGGAAAGGAGATCCCAGCACTGCCTCTGGGCCTGAGGCAACCTCCACACAGCCACAGTCTGCCCCTGGCACCGGGACACGGACAGGGCACAGGGGAGGAGGAAGAGAGGAGAAGGAGAGGAGAAGGAGGAAGAGAGAGAGAGGAGAAAGAAAGGAGAAAGAAAGGAGAAAGAAAGGAGAAAGAAAGGAGAAAGAAAGGAGAAAGAAAGGAGAAAGAAAGGAAAAAGAAAGGAAAAAGAAAGGAGAAAGAAAGGAGAAAGAAGGAGAAACAGAAAGGGGGAAAGGGCGAAAGGGGAAAAACGGGAAAAGGGGAAAAGGGAAAGTGAAAGTGTTCGCCATCAGCCCTCAGCCCCCAGCCCAAGGCCCAGAGCCTGAGCTCCTCCCTTGGGCTAACCTGGGGCTAACCCCAATTTTGGGCTCCAAGGGTGACCCCCTCAGCCAGTCTGGGGACCTCTGGAGGGGCGGAGAGGACACCAAAATTGGGGAAGGGGATGTAAGTGGTGGCCCCAAAACTGGGGGGGGGGAGTGTCAGGGGACACTGGGATGGCACCTGGGGGCACAAGGGATAGTGGTGGCACTGCAGGAGGGAGACAGGGGACACTTGGGTGGCACTTGG
>VWZO01012078.1:64403-87095 GCA_013396975.1 Bucco capensis
GGATTCCCCCCTTGGGGGGCCCCAGCGTGACGTCATCAGGGAACGCCCCGCCCCCTCCTGCGGGGGGAGGGGAACGGCGAGGGGCTAGATCAGTTCAGACCAGTAAGGGACTGGGGGAGACCAGTTTAGACCAGTTTGTCCCAGTATAGCCCAGTTTAGAGCTGTTTGACACCAGTTTAGCCCAGTTTGACCCCAGTTTAGCTCAGGAGAACTCCAGTTCTCCCCAGTTTAGCCCAGTTCCGGACTCTTTAGTCCCAGTTTGTCCCAGTTTGACCCAGTTTAGCCCGGTTTCCTCTAATGTAACCTTGTTTGACACCAGTTTAGCCCAGTTTGATCCCGGTTTAGCCCAGTTTGACCCCAGTTTAGCCCAGTTTGACACCAGTTTGACACCAGTTTAGCCCAGTTTGACACCAGTTTAGTCCAGTTTGACACCAGTTTCCCTCAGTTTAGCCCAGTTCAGGACTCTATTCCCAGTTTAGTCCCAGTTCCCCCCAGTTTGACCCTGTTTGACACCAGTTCCTCCCACTTAGCCCAGTTTAGCCCAGTTTGACACTAGTTTAGCCCAGTTTGACACCAGTTCCCCCAGTTTGACATGTTTGACCCCAGTTCCCCCCAGTTTAACCCAGTTTGACCCTAGTTTAGCCCAGTTCAGGACTCTTTAGTCCCAGTTTGACCCAGTTTGTCCCCAGTTTCCCCCCAGTTTAGCCCAGTTTGACCCCAGTTTAGCCCAGTTCATGACTCTTTCAACCCAGTTTAGCCTAATTTGGCCCAATTTGATCCCAGTTTAGCCCAGTTTGACCCCATTTTGTCCCAGTTTTGCACAATTTCCCCCCAGTTTAGCCCAGTTCAGGCCTCTTTAGTCCCAGTTTAGCCCAGTTTGGCCCAATTTGATCCCAGTTTGACCCAGTTTAGTCCAGTTTGTCCCCAGTGTCACCCCAGTTTGGCCCAGTTCGACCCCAGTTTAGCCCAGTCCAGGCCTCTTCAGTCCCAATTTGATCCCAGTTTGCCCCCAGTCCATCCCAGTTGATCCCAGTTTGCTCCCTGTAGGTCTCTGGTTCGCTGNTGACTCTTTCAACCCAGTTTAGCCTAATTTGGCCCAATTTGATCCCAGTTTAGCCCAGTTTGACCCCATTTTGTCCCAGTTTTGCACAATTTCCCCCCAGTTTAGCCCAGTTTGACCCCAGTTTAGCCCAGTTCAGGCCTCTTTAGTCCCAGTTTAGCCCAGTTTGGCCCAATTTGATCCCAGTTTGACCCAGTTTAGTCCAGTTTGTCCCCAGTGTCACCCCAGTTTGGCCCAGTTCGACCCCAGTTTAGCCCAGTCCAGGCCTCTTCAGTCCCAATTTGATCCCAGTTTGCCCCCAGTCCATCCCAGTTGATCCCAGTTTGCTCCCTGTAGGTCTCTGGTTCGCTGGCACTTGGATCTCCTTCCCGAGGGAAGCTTCCGGGAGACTCCGGAGCTGCAGCTCCTGTAAGCACCAGCACAGCAGCCCAGGGACCCCACAAGGGCTCCCCAAGGTCCCCAAGGTCCTCCAGAAGGTCCTCCAGGTCCCTAGAAGGTCCTCATGGTGGCCCCAAGGTGGCCCCATGGTCTCTCCATGGTGGCCTCAATGTCCCTATGATGTCCTCATGGTGGTCCCAAGGTCCTCATGATGTCACCATTGTGGCCCCGTGGTCCCCAATGTCCCTAGAAGGTCCTCAAGGTCCTCCTGGTGTCCTTGTGGTCACCCCAAGGTGGCCCCAAGGGCCCTAGAAGGTCCTGAAGGTCCTCATGATGTCCTTGTGATAGCCCCAAGGTCCCTATGATGTCCCCATGGTGGCCTCATGGTGTCCCCAAGGTCCCTAGAAGGTTCCTAGAAGGTCCCCACGGTCCTCATGGTGTCCTCATGATGTCCTCATGGTCACCCCGAGGCATCCCCAGGGTCCCTAGAAGGTCCTCAGAAGTCCTCATGGTGTCCTCAAGGTCCTCCTGGCATCCCCATGATGGCCTTATGGTGTCCCCAAGGTCACTAGAAGGTCCCCAAGGTCCTCATGATGTCCTCATGGTGTCCCCAAGGTCCTCATGATATCCCCATGGTGGCCCCAAGGTGTCCCCAAGGTCCCTAGAAGGTCCCCAAGGTCCCCATGATGTCACCATGGTGGCCCCAAGGTCCTCGTGGTGTCCCCAGAAAGTCCCTAAGGTCCCCAGAAGGTCCCTAGAAAGTCCCCAAGGTCCTCCAGGGTGTCCCCAGAAGGTCCCCAAGGTGTCCTCATGACTGCTCTGGACTGGTCTATACTAGTTTATACTGGTCTATACTGGTCTCCACAGCTTGGTCACCTCTGGTCACTTGGGGATCATTGGGGATGGAGCCTTCAGTGGCCTCGTGCTGCTGGAGTACCTGTGAGTGTACTGGGAGCACTGGGAGGCACTGGGAGGGAACTGGGAGGGACTGGGAGGGAACTGGGAGGGAACTGAGAGGCACTGGGAAGGTTTACTGGTCTAGACAGGTCTGGACTGGTTTATACTGGTCTATACTGGGAGGTAGTGGGGGCATACTGAGGGGATTACTGGGTGGGGATTAGGCTGTACTGGTTTGTACTGGTCTGTACTGGTCTGGACTGGGAGGCATTGGGAGGAGTACCGGGGCTGGACTGGTTTGTACTCGGAGGCACTGGGAAAGGTTACTGGTCTATAGTGGGCTGGACTGGTCTATACTGGGAGGCACTGGGGGGATATTGGGGGGATACTGGTTAAGGACTGATTTGTACTGGTTTATACTGGTCTGTACTGGTGGCAGGTTCATTGAGGACAATGAGGTTGGGACAATCTCAGCCACAGCCCTGAGAGGACTGAGAGGACTCCTGCACCTGTGAGGCACTGGGAGGCACTGGGAGAGGACTGGGATATACTGGGGTGACACTGGGACATACTGGGAGGGACTGGAGAGACACTGGGACATACTGGGAGGGACTGGGGAGATAGCTACTGGTGTCTACTGGTCTCTACTGGTCTATGCTAGTCTATACTGGTCTATACTGATCCATACTGGTTTATACTGGCCTATACTGGTCTGTACTGGTCTATATTGGCCTGTACTGGTCTATACTGGTTTATACTGGTCTATACTAGTCTACACTGCTCTGTACTGGTCTATACTGGTTTATACTAGTTTATACTGGTCTCTACTGGTCTGTACTAGTCTATACTGGTTTATACTGGTCTCTACTAGTCTGTACTGGTGGCTACTGGTTTATACTGCTCTGTACTGGGCTCTCCTGCAGGAGCTTGGCCAATAATAACCTGGAGACCTTACCCCGAGGACTCTTCCAAGGCTTGGAGACCTTGAGCCACCTGTGGGTGACCTTGGGGACACCGGGGACATGAGGACCTGGTGGCACTGGGATATACTGGGAGGCACTGGGATATACTGGGGAAGCACTGGGATATACTCAGGAGACACTGGGACATACTGGGTAGGGACTGGGATATACTGGGACATACTGGAAGGCACTGGGATGTGCTGGGATGTACTGGGGACATACTGGGGAGGCACTGGGATATACTGGGGAGGGACTGGGATATACTGGGACATACTGGGACATACTGGGAGACACTGGGAAGACACTGGGATATACTGGGAGACTCTGGGAGGGACTGGGGAGACATTGGGACATACTGGGGAGGAGCTAGGGAGACACTGGGACATACTGGGATATACTGGGAAGACACTGGGACATACTGGGAGGCACAGGGAAGACACCGGGATACACTGGGAGACTGGGAGGCATTGGGATATACTGGGAAGAAACTGGGAGACACTGGGACATACTGGGAGACACTCATACTGGGAGACACTGGCTGGGAGGCACTGGGGAGACACTAGGAAGACACGGGGACATACTGGGACATACTGGGAGACACTGGGACACCTATGGAAGACACTGGGACATACTGGGAGACACTGGGAAGGCACTGTGCTATACTGGGACATACTAGGAAGACACTAGGGAAACATGGAGGACCTGGGAGGAGCTTGGTGGGACATCTTGGGACCTGGTGGCACCATGGTGGCCCTAAGGTGGCTTTGGTGGCCCAGGGACCTGCGGGGCAACCCACTGCAGTGTGACTGTGGCCTGCGCTGGCTGGTGGCCTGGCTGAGCTCAGCCTCAGCTCCTGCCACCGAGGCAGGAAACTGCCAGGGACCTCCCCAGCACCATGGCACCCCATTGGCTCACCTCCAGCCACGGGACTTCCAGTGCCTTGTCTCAGGTAGGGACACCTGGGGACACCTGGGGACCTGCAGGCCACCTAGGGCACCTACGGACATTCTAGGTCACCTCTAGACTATCTAGGTCACCTAAAGACCATAGATGTCACCTCTAGACCATCTAGGCCACGTCTAGACCATCTAGGTCACCTCTAGACCTTCAAGGCCACCTCAAGACCATAGAGGTAACCTCAAGACCTTCTAGGTCACCTCTAGACCACCTAGGTCACCTATGGATATCCAGGTCAGCTCTAGACCTTCTGGGTCATCTCTAGAACATCTAGGTCACTTCTAGACCATCTAGATAACCTCTAGACCACCTAGGTCACCTATGGACATTCTAGGTCACCTCTGGACCTTGTAGGTCACCTCTAGACTATAGAGGTAACCTCAAGCCCATCTAGGTCACCTCAAGACCATCTAGGTCATCTCTGATCCTTCAAGGCCACCTCAAGACCATAGAGGTAACCTCAAGACCTTCTGGGTCACCTCTAGACCATCTAGGTCACCTCTAGACCACCTAAGTCACCTATGGACATTCTAGGTCACCTCTTGATCTTCTGGGTCAGATCTACACCATCTAGGTAACCTCAAGGCCACCTAGGTCACCTCTAGACCTTCTGGGTCATCTCTAGACAATCTAGGGCACCTATAGACCATCTAGGTAACCTCTAGACCTTGTAGGTCACCTCTGGACCATCAAGGACACCTCTAGACCATCTGTGTCACCTCAAGACTTTCTGTGTGACCTCTGGACCCTCTGGGTCACCTGTAGAACATCTAGATCACCTCAAGGCCTTCTAGGCTACCTCTAGACCTTCTGTGCCACCTCTAGACCATCTAGGTCACCTTTAGACCATAGAGGTCACCTCTAGATTATCTAGGTCACCTCTAGAGCATCTAGGTCACCTGTAGACATTCTAGACCACCTCTGGACCATCTAGATCACCCCTAGACCCTCTGTGTCACCTCTAGCTCTCCTGGCCCCCCCCTCTAGCAAGCTGTATCCTGCTTGGTCCCCACAGAGCTCCGTCCTTTCCAGTCCTTGCCCTTCTCCTCACTGACAGCAGAACCTTTTGCCCTGGGAGGACATCCAGGGGTGGCCTTGGCCCAACCTTTTGCTGGGGCTTGTGCTCTTCTGGAGTGGGACCAGCTGGCAGGACGCTTCAGGGCCCCAACCATCATCAATGGTGAGTCCTGACCCCCCCCCACCTCCTCCTCCTGCAGCAAGGGTGAGGCCTGAGAACACAGGGTGGGCTGAGGAACATCAACCATGGGTTGAGGGACAGCAAGATGGGGGTGAAGGAGCTCAGGAGGGGCTGAGGGACATCAAGATTAGGTTGGGAAGCATCAAAGATGGGTTGAGGAACATCAAGACTGGGCTGAGGAACCTTAATATGGGTTGAGGAACATTGAATATGGTTTAAGGAATATCAAACCTGGCCGAAGGACCTCAATATGGGTTAAGGAACATCAAAGATGGGCTGAGGAACATCAAATATGGGTTAAGGAACATCTAAACCGAGTCTGAAGCACCTCAAACCTAGTCTGAAGGTCCTCAGCATGGCTTGAGGAACATCAAACCTTGTCTGAAGCACCTCAAACCTGATCTGAAGGTTATTAAGCCTGGTCTGAAGCACCTCAAACCTAGTCTGAAGGTCCTCAGACCTGGGCTGGAGGACATCAATGTGGGATGAGGAACATCAAACGTGGTCTGAAGCACTTCAACCCTGGTCTGATGAACCTCAAACCTGATCTGAAGGTCTTCAACATGATCTGAAGGTTCTCAAACCTGGGCTGAGGAACCTCAAAGCTGATCTAAAGGTTCTCAAACCTGGTCTGAAGCACCTCAACACGGCTTGAGGAACCTCAAACCTGGCCTGATTGTTCTCTAGCCTGCTCTAAAGCTCCTCCTCTCTCTCTCCAGGCTCATCCCCAGTGGCCTGCCACCCCTTGCCGCTGGGGGGCACCCTTCTGGTTGTGGTGGCCCAGCTGGGGGGTGGCGGTTCGTCGGTCTGGCGTCGCTCGGGTGGCCCTGGCAGCCCTTTCATTCGCTTACAAGCTCTGGGAGGTGGAGGTCGCTTGAGAAGTCCTCACGCGGTGGCCAGCGCTCGCCTGGGAGGTCACCTGTACCTGGGGGTGGCAGATAGCTCCAAAGGTGGCACCTCCACCCTCTTCAGATGGGTTGGAGGTGGCTTCTACCCTCACCAAGCTCTGCGTCCGTGGCATCGTGACACCCACTTGGAGTTCTTGGAGTTGGGTGGGAGACCAGCCCTGGTGGTTTGTAGTGGCAGTAGAAGACCTCTGGTGTATCGCTGGAGTGGGGTGGCCTTCACCCCCCACACTGACATCCCCCACGTCCCTGATGTCTATGCAGCCAAGCACTTCCGCTCCAGGGGACAGGTCTACCTGTGCCTGACGCGCTTCCTGGGGGATGCCAAGGTGAGGCGCTTCAGGGGTCAATGGGAGGTCTAGCAGGGTCATCAAGGGTCAATGGGAGGTCTAGTAGGGTCAGCAGGAGTCAGTCGAGGTCATCATCTCTCCACCCAACCCAGCCTTCTCCATGACCCCCAACCTTCTCCATGATGACCCCCAACCTTCTCCATAATGACCACCACCCAATCCAATCCAATCCAATCCAATCCAACCCAATCCAACCCAACCCAACCTTCTCCATGATGACCACTAACCTTCTCCATGATTATCACCCATCCCATCCCATCCAATGCCAACCCAACCTTCCCCATGATGATCACCACCCAACCAACCCTTCCCATGATGACCCCCAACCTTCTCCATGATGACCACCAACCTTCTCCATGATGACCACCACCCAACCCAACCCAATCCAACTCAACTCAACCCAACCCAATCCAACCCAACCTAACCCAACCCAACATTCCCCATGATGTCCACCACCCAACCCATCCCACGCCAACCCAACCCAACCCAACCTCCTCCCTGATTGGATCCATCCCTTCTCCACCTGCAGGTGATGCGTTGGGAAGGTTCCATGTTCCGGGAGGTCCAAGAGGTGCCAGCTCGTGGTTCTTTGGTCTTCCAACCTTTGACCTTGGCTGGTCAACGTTATGTCATCCTGGGCAATGACTACGCGCTGAGCCGTGTCTACCGTCTGGGCCCTGGTGGCCACCTGGAGCTGCTCCAGGAGCTCCTGAGCCCAACTCCAAGAGCTTTTGCTCCTCTGCCCTTGGCTCATGGACACTTCGTGGTGGCCTCCAGCTTCAAAGGGGTCACCCAGATCTACAGGCAGGTCACTGTCGACTTGGGGGCTTGAGGGGACAGCAGAGGTGACCTCCTGCTGGTGGAGGTGGTGGCATCAGCAGGTGCTGGGGGACATCAAGCACCAGGTCCTGGTGGAGATGTCATGGTGGTTACAGCTGAGGGACATCAAAGGACATCAGGTGGTGGTGATGCTGAAGGACATGAGGACATCATGGAGGTGATACCTGAGGGACATCAAGAACCAGGTCATGATGGAGCTGAGGGACATGAAGACATCATGAAGGTGACAGCTGAGGGACATCAAGGGGCATCAGATCCTGGTAGAGTTGAAGGTCTGAGGGACATCAAGGGGACATCAGGTGCTGGTGGAGATGAGGGACATGAGGACATCATGGAGGTGACAGCTGAGGGACATCAAAGGACATCAGGGGGTGGTAGAGATGAGGGACAGGAGGACATCATGGAGGTGACACCTGAGGGACAGGAGGACATCAAGCACCACATCCTGGTGGAGTTGAAAGTCTGAGGGACATCAAGGGGACATCAGGTGCTGGTGGAGACAAGGGACATGAAGACATTATGGAGGTGACACCTGAGGGATATCAAGCACCAGGTCACCATGGAGTTGAAGGTCTGAGGGACATCAAGGGGACTTCAAGTAGTGGTGGAGCTGAGGGACATGAGGACATCATGGAGGTGAACCCTGAGGGACATCAAAGGACATCAGGTGGTGGTGGAGATGAGGGACATGAGGACATCATGGAGGTGACACCTGAGGGACATTGAGGGGACATCAGGTGGTGGTGGAGTTGAAGGACATAAGGGCATGGATGGTGGCATCTTGGGGACATCAAGCACCACCAGGTCACCATGGAACTCCAGGCTTGAGGGACAACAGGAGGACTTTGGCCAACATGGACATGGCCACCTAAGGGACCTCCTGGTGCCACCATCAACCCAATGTCCCCAAGGCCATCACTATCAACTCAAGGCCATCATTGACCCAAGGTCACCTCCTGGTGCCACCATTGACCCAAGGTCACCTCCTGGTGCCACCACCATCAACTCAAGGCCACCATTGACCCCAGGTCACCTCCAGGTGCCACCATTGACCCAAGGTCACCTCCTGGTGCCACCACCATCAACTCAAGGCCACCACTGTCCCCAGGTCACCTCCAGGTGCCACCATTGACCCAATGTCATCTCCAGGTGCCATCACCATCAATTCAATGTCCCCAAGGCCACCACCATCAACCCAAGGTGCCACCATTGACCCAATGTCCCCAAGGCCATCACTATCAACTCAAGGCCATCATTGACCCAAGGTCACCTCCTGGTGCCACCACCATCAATGCAATGCCATCACTGACCCAATGTCACCTCCTGGCACCACCCTTGACCCAAGGTCACCTCCAGGTGCCACCACCAACCCAATGTCCCCATTGACTCAATGCCACCTCCAGATGCCACGATCAACCCAATGTCACCTTCTGTTGCCATTACCAACCCAATATCATCTCCTGGTGCCACCACCATCAACCCAATGTCCCCATTGACCCAATGTCACCTCCAGGTGCCACCATGGACCCGATGTCACCTCCTAGTGTCACCAGGGGCCCTATGTCTCCTTCTGTTGCCACCACTGACCCAAAGTCACCTCCTCGTGCCACCACCACCCACCCATTGCCACCGTGGACCCAAGGTCACCTTCTGGTGCCACTACCATCAAGTCAAGGCCACCATCAACCCAATGTCACCTCCAGGTGCCACCACCACCCACCCATTGCCATCATTGACCCCAGGTCACCTCCAGGTGCCACCATTGACCCATTGTCCCCAAGCCCTGCTAGGTGCCACCCGCAGTGTCCCCAAGGAGCACTCCTGCTGCTCTTGGCTCTCTTTTATTCCTCAGTTTCCCCTTTTCCGGTCACTTTCAGCCCAAAGAAAGCTCCTGCTGCCACCCCTCAGCTGCTGGGTCATCTTGGGGACATCTTGGGGACATCTCAGCAGTTGCTGCTGCCTGCTGGGGACAGAGGAAGGGCTCAGGGGGTGGGGGTCTCTGGAGGTTGTCCCCTCAAGGGGTGGAGCTTTGGGGACAATACCTGAGCCAATCAGGTGCGAGGACTCCGGGGCGGGGGGAGGAGTGTGGCGCCTGGGGAGGTGACAGCTCCAGGTCACCTTGGGGGTGGCCACCAGCCTGGGGCACCAACGGCCACTCAATGTCCCCAAAGGTCTCACTGATGTCCCATGGTCACCCTTGTCCCTTAGTGTCCCATCAGTGTCCCCTCATGTCCCTCAATGTCCCCTCAGGTCCCTCAAGGTCTCCCCAATGTTCCATGGCCACCATGTCCCTTTGTGTCCTACCAGTGTCCCCTCATGTCCTTTGTGTCCCAAGGCCACCATGTCCCCTCAATGGCCACTCGATGTCCCCAGTGTCCCTCAAGGTCTCCCCAATGTCCCATGGCCACCACGTCCCTTAGTATCCCACCAGTGTCCCCTCATGTCCTTCGTGTCCCAAGGCCACCCTTGTCCCCAATGTCCACCTAATGTCCCATGGCCACCATGTCCCTCATGGCCACCAGGTCCCCTCATGTCCCTCAATGTCCCACCTGTGTCCCATGGCCACCATGTCCCTCAATGTCCCTTAATGTCCCCAAGGCCACCATGTCCCCTCCACGATGTCCCCATGGTCCCCTCAGCTCCTACCTGGCTTTGCTGCCACACTTGCACTTCCCACCTGAGGAGGAGAAGAGATGTCACCTCCTGGTGTTCCCAGCACCCTGGGGACACACTTGGGGACCTCCCTGCTGCTAGGGGAGGTGTGGGGACAGCAGGTGACAACTCACTGAGGAGGACAATGATGCCAAGGACACAGAGGACAGCTGCCACCACCAAGCCTGCCACCCGCAGCTGCTGCCAGTCTGGAGGAGAGGACAGCATGGGGACACCTCTGTCACCTTCCTGTCACCTCCCTGACACCCCTCTGGGGACATCCTTGTCATCTCCACCAACTTTGGGACACTGTTGCCACCTCCTTGGGGACCTCCATGTCACCCCAACCTTGGGGACCTCTTTGTGTCCTCCTTGGAGACAACCATGACACTTCCTTGGGGACGTCCTTGTCACCTCCTAGGGGACCTTCTTGAGTCCTTCTTGGGGACATCCCTGTCACCTCAACCTTGGGGACACCATTGCCACCTCCTTGGGGACCTTCTTGTCACCTCCTTAGGGACACATCGCTACCTCCTTGGGGACACCATTGCCACCTCCCTTGGGGACAATGCTGTATCTTCCTTCACCCCCTTGGGGACCTCTTTGTGTCCTCCTTGGGGCCATTACTGTCACCTCCTTGAGGACCTTCTTGTGTCCTCCTTGGGCACAACCTTGTCACCTCTTTGGGGACCTCCTTGTCACCTCCTTGTGCCCTCCTCAGGGACAACCTTGTCACCTCCTTGGGGCCACCATGGCCACCACCCCCTTGGGGACCTCCTTGTCCCCTCCTCTCCCACTCACCATACTGGAAGGGACTGGTGGCATCTGGGGACAAGAGGAAAGAGTCACTGGGACCAGTACAAACCACTCCAATCCCAGTATAAACCACTCCAATCCCAGTATAAACCTCACCCAATCCCAGTATAACCACTCCAATCCCAGTATAAACCAGTCCAGTCGCAGTATAAACCCTCCCATTTCAGTCCCAGTCCCTCCCAGTATGTCCCAGTCTCTCACCAGTACCCAGAGGATTCTCTTTCACTGGAGACATCACTGGAGGGAAGCAAAAACCAGTAAGAGAGGAGAAACTCTCCCAGTTCATCCCAGTATCCCCCAGTTACTGCCAGTTCCCTCCCATTTTACCCAGTTTGCTCCCAGTTAGCTCCTGGTACTCCCAGTTAGCTCGCAGCACTCCCAGTTTGCCCCCAACTCTCTCCCAATTCCCTCGCAGTGCTCCCAGTTCACCCCAAATTCCCTTCTAGTTTCCCCCAGTTCCCTCCCAGTTTGCCCAGTTCACTCCCAGTTAGCTCCCAGTACTCCCAGTTCCCCTCAATTCTCTCCCAGTTCCCTCCCAGTGCTCCCAGTTCACCCCCAATTCCCTCCCAGTTAGCTCCCAGTTTACCCAGTTCACTCCCAGTTCCCTCCCAGTGCTCCCAGTTCACCCCCAATTCCCTCCAGTCCCCCCAGTTCCCTCCCAGTTTACCCAGTTAGCTCCCAGTACTCCCAGTTCCCCCCAGTTCCCTCCCAGTGCTCCCAGTTCACCCCCAATTCCCTCCCAGGCCCCCCAGTTCCCTCCCAGTTTACCCAGTTAGCTCCCAGTAATCCCAGTTTACCCAGTTCCCTCCCAGTGCTCCCAGTTCACCCAGTTGTCTCCCAGTTGGCTCCCAGTTGGCTCCCAGCTCCTGTCTGGGTGCAGACTGAGGGGGAGGGGAAACTGAGTCACCACATTCCTGGGGGAGGTGAGGCTGGCAGGGAGCTGTTGGCTGGGGGTGGGGCCTGGGAGTCACCTTCCCAGTTCGAACTGGGAGCAAACTGGGAGGAGGAGCTAAGGAGCAGGAGGCTCAGCAGCAGCAGCACCCAGGAGACCTTGGGGACCTCCTTGTGTCCTCCTTGGGGACACCATTGCCACCTCCTTGGTGACCTCCTTGTGTCCTCCTTGGGGATCTCCCTGTCACCTCCTTGGGGACAACCTTGTCACCTCCTTGACCTCCTTGTGTCCTCCTTGGGGACACCATTGCCACCTCCTTGTGTCCTCCTTGGGGGGAGCCTTGTCATTTCCTTGGGGACCTCCCTGTCACCTCCTTGGGGACACCATTGTCACTTCCCTTGGGGACAACCTTGTAACCTCCTTGAAGACCTCCTTGTGTCCTCCTTGGGGACGTCATTGCCACCTCCTTGGGGATACCTTTGCCACCTCCTTGGGGACACCACACCCACCCATGAGTGCTAGCACCCAAGGAAATGAAGTGGCCAAGGGACCCCCACCCATGGGTGCCCCCCCACCCAAAGGACACCCCCAGCCATGGGTGCTCCCACCCATGAGCCCTTGGTGGCCAAGAGCTGTCCCACCCATGGGACACCCTCACCCCACCTCATGACCACTCAATGGCCTCATGACCACCATGAACTCCCAGGACCTTCTCAATGACCTCATGACCATCAGGGACTCCATGACCACCATGGACCTCATGACCACCATGGACCTCCCCAGTGACCTCATGACCATCATGGACCTCCCCAATGACCCCATGACCATCATGGACCCCATGACCACCCTGGACCTTCTCAATGACCTCATAACCCACAATGACCACCATGGACCTCAGGACCCACCATGGACCTTCTCAGTGTCCTTATGACCATCATGAACCCCATGGGCCTGCTCAATGATCTCATGACCACCATGAAGCCCATGACCCACCACGACCCTCCCCTAGATGCCTTCAGCCCATGAGCTCCTCCCTGGAGCTTCCTGGAACAGCCCTGGAGCTGGAGAAGGAGACACTGCAGGTGCTTGGCTACTCTTTATTGGTTCTGCCATGGTCACGTGGGCTCCAGGGAGGCTTCTTCTGCTTCTTCTTCTGTGGGGTGGAACACATACATTAGGAGGTGGACACAGACACATCTGGATGCTTCTCAACATCTGGATGCCATCCAAGAAGATCTAGGTTCCCAGATGTCATCCTAAACCCAAGTGACCTCAACCTCTAGCTGCCCCTCAACATCTGGAGAGCATCTCCTGACCTCCTCCTGCTCCGGAGCCCAATCGCTCACCAGCCACAGATGTAGACCTTCTCTTGGGTTGTCCTCTTCTGGGTGGCTGCTGGGGACCTCCAGGGGGTGGTGGCTGGGGCCTCAGTGGCCGTGAAGAGGTCCACCCTGAAGATCCAGCGGCCAGGGAGCCCCACGTTGCTCCCCTGGCTGATGTTGAGCACATCTGGCGAGCGTGAACCAGGGAGGTTGTAGTAGTGGATGTCATCCCCACTGTTAAAGCCAGCCTAGGGATGGGGTGGGGTGGGACAGCGGGGACACTGAGGTGATGGAGGAGCTTGGAGGGGTTGGTTCTGAGCCAAATCACTGGAGTTTGGCCCCAAATTGCCTTGATTTGGGGTTAAATAGGCGTAGTTTTTACTTAAATTGCCGTAGTTGGGACTCAAAGCACTGCAAAATGTGTTAAACTCACCCTAAAACCTCTTAATCCCATCCTAAACTTTCTTAATCCCAACTCAGTCCTCCTTAATTCCATCCAAGACCCCTTAATCCCACCCCAATCTTCCTTAATACCACCCAAAACATATCAATTGCACCCCAAATCCCCTAATACCAGTCCAATCTTCCTTGTTCCCACCCCAAACTCCCTTAATACCACACATAATCCCCTAATCCCACTCCAATCCTCCTTAATACCACCCCAAACCCTATTAATCCCACTCCAAACTGCCTTTATCCCACCTGAAATCCTCTTTATCCCACCCCAAACCCCCTTTATCCCACTACAAACCCCTTTAATCCCTCTCTAATCTTCCTTAAATTCACCCAAGACCCCTTAATCCCACCCAAAATCCCCTAATACCACTCCAATCCTCCTCATTCCTACCCTAAAACCCCTGAACCCCACCCCAAACCCTCTTAATCCTGCCCCAAAGCCCCTTAGTCTCACCCAAAAATCCCCTAATATCATTCCAATCATCTTTATTCTCACCCTAAACCCCCTTAATCCCACCTCAACCCCCTTTATCCTACCCCAACCCCCTTTAATCCCACTCTAAAACCCTTATTCCCAACCCAAACCCCATTGATCCCTCCCTAATATTCCTTATTTCCACCCCAAACCCCATTGATCCCTCCCTAATATTCCTTAATTTCACCTAAAACCCCTTAATCCTACCCCAAATCCCCCAATACCACTCCAATCCTCCTCATTCCCACCCTAAACCCCCTGAATCCCTCCCCAAACCCTATTAATCCCACCCTAAACCACTTAATCCCACCCAAAACCCCCTAATACCACTCCAATCCTCCTTAATCCCACCCTAAACCCCTTAATTCCACCCAAAATCCCCAAATACCACCCCAATCCTCCATATTCCCACCCTAAATCCCCCTTAATCCCACCCCATTCCTCCTTAATCCCACCTCAATCCTCCTTAATCCCACCCCAAAATCCCTTAATCCCACCCAAAACCCCTTAATCTCCCCCTAGACATTCCTTATCTCCACCTCCATGGTGGATCTAAGCTTGTCGCCCATGGCCACCACCCTCCTGATGTCCTCCATATCCAACCTGGGCTGGAAGACCTCCAAGCCCAGTGTGAGGATCACCCTGGTTGGAGATGCCTGTGGTCCACTGGAGGTCTCCATAGTTGAGCATGACGTAGGAGGTCAACCCATCAGTGGCCAAGACAACCTGGAAGGTGTTCACCTAGTGGGGGGAAGAAGATGAGGTCCCCATGAGGTCACCACATCTGATCTCCAGTCATGGTGGCACCTCCATGGGTATGGGGACACTAAGTGTAGGTCAAGATGGTTGGTGACCAATGGTGGTGGTCTCCAAGTCATGGTGTCACCAAAGCATGTGGAGGTATAGCTATGGGGACACCAAGACTAGGTCAAGATGGTTGATGACCAAGCATAGTGGCCTCCAATCACAATGTCCCCATAGCCATATCTCCACATGGGTTGGTGACACCATGACTTGGAGACCACCACCATTGGTCATCAACCATCTTGACCTAGTCTTGGTGTCCCCATAGCCATATCTCTACATGGGTAGGTGACACCATGACTTGAAGGCCACCACCTTGACCACCTCCACCAGCCCTCACCTTGTCCGAAGCTGCCCCAAAGAAGGAGACCTTGTCCCAGGTGGCCACAAAGGCCCAGGTTGGCTTGGGTGGTGGCTCAGAAGAAGACACAGCTGGAGCTAGATCTTTAGCCACTTGGGCTAGAAGCTTCTGGTCTTGGCTTTGCCTGTAGAAGACATCTCCTCCTAAGGTGATGTCCACGTCTGCCCAGTATGGAGCCACGAAGGGACGGTGACCAGGCAAGGGGAAAGGCTCAGGGGTGAACTCAGGGACTCCTGTCCCAAAGGAGACCACTCCATTGTTGTTCACCTGGAGAAGACAACTCCATGGTGGAGCCACCAGAGGTGGTGGACCTCCAGCCATCTTGACCTCCAACCATCTTGACCTAAACCATCTTGACCTCCAACCATGGTGACACCAATCATCTTGACCTCTAACCATGGTGTCCCCAACCATCTTGACCTGCAACCATCTTGACCCCAACCATCTTGACCCCAACCATCTTGATCTCTAACCATGATGGCCTCAATCATCTTGACCTCCAACCTTCTTTACTTCTAACCATGGTGACCCCAACCATCTTGACCTCAACCATCTTGACCTCTAACCATGGTGGCCCAAATCATCCTGACCTTCTATCTATGGTGACCTCAACCATCTTGACCTCTAAGCATCTTGACCCCAACCATCTTGACCTCCAACCATGGTGACCCCAACCATCTTGACCTCCGACCATCTTGACCTCCAACCATAGTGTCCCCAGCCATGGTGACCTCCAACTCATGGTGGCATCTCCACCCCTGGTGGCCAAGACCTACGTAGAGTGACTGGTGGGGTTGGCTGTAGAAGGAGAAGGTCTCCCAGAGCTGGATCTCAGGGCTCATCCCATCATCTTCATGAGGGGTGGCCTGGTCTCCAACTTCTGGCCCAAAGGGGTAGAGAAGTCCACCTGAAAGAGGAAAAAGACCTCTGTGGTGGTCCAAGAACCTCCTAGGTCTGGCTGTGGGACCTTCTGGGTTGGATCAAGGACCTTCTGGATTGGATCAAGGACCTTCTGGGATGGATCTGGGACCTTCTGGGTTGGATCTGAGACCTTCTGGGATGGATCTGGGACATTCTGGGTTGGATCTGGGACCTTCTGGCCATGGCACCACAGGTTTAGGAGCTCCAGGTGTGGGTCTAGGACCTCCAAGGTCACCTCAGAACCTTGTCTCCCAGTATGGACCTGGGACCTCCCAGTATGGCTCAAGGACCTCCCACCATATTCCCATGGTGTCTTCCACTTACCCAGAGGTCTCCTGGCTCTCCCCCATGTCCCCAGAGGTCCCCACTCATCCACGTGGCCAAGGAGGAGGAGGAGGACAACCAGGAGAACCTTCATCTTCTCCAGACCTGGGGGAAGAGGAGGGATGCTCACTCCTCCTTCTTCTGACCTTCTCCATCCATCTCCATCCTTCTCCATCCATCTCCATCCTTCTCAAACCATCTCCAACCGTCTCCAACCATCTCCATCCTTCTCCATCCATCTCCACCCATCCTTGCGCCATGCGCATCTGTCCTCTGTCTGTCCCTGTCCTCTCTACATGTCCTCTATGTCTTCCATGTCTCCATGCCTTATATCCCATGTTCTCCATCTCCAACCTCTCATCTTATCCTGTGTTATCCCATGTTATCCTGTGTTATATCCCCCATTATCCCATGCTATCCCATGTTCTATCCCACATTGTCCCATGTCCTGTCCCATGTTTATCCCATGTTATCCCACGTTCTATCCAATGTTTATCCCATGTTATCCCATGCTCTATCCCATGTCTATCCCACATTATCCAATGTTCTATCCCAAATTATCCCATGTCCTATCCCATGTTCCATCCCACATTATCCCATGCCTATCCCATGTTCTATCCCATGTTATCCCATGTTCTATCCCATGTTCTATCCCATGTTATCCCATGTCCTATCCCTTGTTCTCACCTCAGTCCCTGATGACTCCTGAGCTGTGTCTGGAGTGGATTTGAATCCCTGGGGAAGAGATCCCCGGGGGGGGGGAGATGACATCGTCACCCAACTGGGAGGGACTGGCATGGACTGGGAGGGGACTGGGGGTGACTGGGATGGACTGGGGGGCACTGGGAGGGACTGGGAGGGAACTGGGAGCTACTGAGAGGGACTGGAGGGGACTGGGGGGGGCAGGTGACATCAGCCTCAGGTGACATCACGACCCCCAGAGCCTCAGGCACTTCCCAGTCCCCAACTGGGAGGGATTGGAATGTGCTGGGGGGACTGGGAGGGACTGGGAGGAGGGGACTGGCGGGCACTGGGAGGAGGGGGAGGTGACATCATCACCCCCAGGGCCTCAGGCACTTCCTTGTCCCCAACTGGGAGGGACTGGGGGGACACTGGGGGGGACTGGGACATGTTGGGATGGACTGGAATGGACTGGGGGGACACCGTAGGGGACTGAGACATGATGGGGGGAAATGGGATGGACTGAGAGGGATGGGGATGGGGATTTGGGGGGGACTGGGATGGACTGGGGTGGACTGGGGTGAACTGGGATGTACTGGGAGTGTACTGGGATGTACTGGAATAAACTGGGGGTGAACTGGGATGTACTGGGAGTGTACTGGTGTATACTGGGGTGAACTGGGATGAACTGGGATGTACTGGGAGTGTACTGGTATATACTGGGGTGAACTGGGAATGTACTGGGATAAACTGGGGGGAACTGGGATAAACTGGGGGGGAACTGGGATGTACTGGAATTGTACTGGGATATACTGGGGTGAACTGGAATGTACTGGGATATACTGGGGTGAACTGGGATGTACTGGGAGCATACTGGGATATACTGGGAGTGTACTGGTATGTACTGGGGGGAACTGGGATCTACTGGGAGGGTACTGGGCAAAACTGGGGAATGGGGGGTTGGTGAAACTGGTTCCCTCCTGGTGACCTTTGTAGTTCTCCTGGGTTCTACTGGGCCAAACTGGTTTGGACTGGGAAGGCCTGAGGGGAGTAACTGGACACGAACTGGACAGGGTGTGGGAGCTGTACTGGGAGGCACTGGTTTGGACTGAGAAGGGCAGATCCGGGCCCCAGGGGCTCCAGATCCGGGTATCCGGTGACTATTGACCCAAAGGCTTAAGGGGGGGGAGGGAAAACCAGTAGAAACCACTATGAACCAGTAAGAGGCAAACTCCCTCCCAGTGCCTCCCAGGATAGAGCAGGAACTCCCAAATCCCCTCCCAGTAGAAACCAGTAAGCCCCAAAGGCCTTCCCAGTGCTTCCAGTAATCCCCAAAGCTCCTCCCAGTGCCTCCCAGTATAAACCAGTAAATCCCAAAGCCCTCCCAGTGTTTCCCAGTACAAACCAGTAACCTCCAAAACCCCTCCCAGTAGCTCCGAGTTCAGAGAGGAACCCAAAACCTCTTCCCAGTAGAAACCAGTAACCCCAAATCCCCCTCCCAGTGCCTCCCAGTATAAACCAGTAAATCCCAAAGCCCTCCCAGTGTTTCCCAGTACAAACCAGTAACCTCCAAAACCCCTCCCAGTAGCTCCGAGTTCAGAGAGGAACCCAAAACCTCTTCCCAGTAGAAACCAGTAACCCCAAATCCCCCTCCCAGTGCCTCCCAGTATAGACCAGTAACCCCCAAACCACCTCCCAGTATAAACCAGTAACCCCCAAATCCCTTCCCAGTGCCTTCCAGTCCAAACCAGTAACCCCAAAACCCCTCCCAGTATAAACCAGTAACCCCAAATCACCTCCCAGTATAAACCAGTAACCCCAAACTCCTTCCCAGTCCAAACGAGTAACCCCAAGTCCCCTACCAGTATAAACCAGTAAGCCCAGTCCCACACTCCTTTTCCTCCATTAGTGGAGCTTTTATTGCCAAAAACCCATCCCAACCCCAAACCTCCCAATTTTGGGGCATAAAAAGCCCCAAATTGGGTCAAGTACAAAAAAAAATCCTTCTCTTTGGAGCTTTTCTCCCTCCTCCTCTTTTTGTGGGCGTGGCCACGCCCCGATGACGTCACCGATGGCGCAATCGCCAGGAGACACTTCCCGCTCAGAACTGCCAGAGGGGGAAAGAGAGAGAGAATTAGGGACCAAGTTTTCCTCCACTTTGGGGGATTTTTGCCCCATTTTTGGCTATTTTCCCCTCTTTTTGGGTCTTTTTCCCCATTTTTGATCATTTTCCCAATTATTTAGGCCTTCATTTCCCTTATTTTGGGCCTTTTTTGCCTCTTTTGGGGGCTTTATTTCTCATCTTTTGGGTCCTTTTCCTCTTCTTTTGGGTCTTTTTCCTCCTTTTTGGGTCCTTTTCTCAGTTTTTGGCTATTTTTCCTCTTTTTGGGTAATTTTTGATCATTTTTCTAATTATTTAGGCATTTCCCCCCACGTTTGGGTGCTTTTTTGCCTCTTTTGGGGGCTTTTCTCCTCCTCTTCTGGGTCATTTTCCTCCTTTTTTGGGTCTTTTTCCTCCTTTTTGGCTCTTTTGCCCCATTTTAGGTTATTTTTTCCTCTTTTTGAGGCTTTTTCCGCTTTTTGGGTAATTTTCCCAATTATTTAGGCTTTTTTGGACCCACTTTGGGGCTTTTATTGCCTGTTTTGGGGGATTGTCCCTCCACTTTTGGGCTGAATTCCTCCTCTTTTGGGTCCTTTTCCTCCTTTTTGGCTATTTTGCCCCATTTTTGCCTTTTTTCCTCTTTTTGAGTTTTTTTTCCTTTTTGGGTTATTTTCCCAATTATTTAGGCCTTTTTCCCCCTATTTGGGGGCTTTTTTACCTCTTTTGGGGGGCTTTTTTTCCTCCTCTTCTGGGTCTTTTCCCTCCAATTTTGGGTCTTTTCCTCTATTTTTGCCTTTTTTTCCCTTTTTGGGTATTTTCCCTCAATTTTGGCTCATTTCCCTAATTGTTTAGGCTTTTTTTTTTTTTTCCTCTCCCTTAGGTCTTTTTGCCCAATTTTGCGTCTTTCTCCTCCAATTTTAGATATTTTCCCTCCTTTTTGCCTCTTTTCCCCTATTTTTGCTTTTTTTTCCTTATTTTGAGGCTTTTTCTCCTTTTTTGTTTTTTTTTTTCTCCTTTTCCCCTTTTTGTTGTTATTTTATTCCAATTTTTAACACTTTCCCCTCATTTTTTGAAGCTTTTTCCTTTTTCTCCCCACTTTCCTCCCTTTTTCAGTATTTTATCCCAACTTTTAAACCTTTTTCATTCATTTGGGGCACTTTTCCCTCTTTTTTTCCTTTTACTTCTCTTTTTCTGTTTTTTCCCCTTTTATCCTCTTTTTTCATCTTTTCTCCCTTTTTAATAATTTTCTCCAGGTTTTAATCTTTTTTTCCTCATTTGGGGGGCTTTCTTCTGCTTTACCCCTCAATTTTTCCTCTTCCCCTCTTTTCCCCCTCTACTTTTTCATCTTTTTTCCCTCTTTTTCCCTCATTTTTCCTCTTTTTTGCATTTTCCTCTTTTTTCCTCTATTTTTCCTCTTTCTACCTTTCTTGCCTATTTTTCCCCAATTTCTTAAACTTTTTCATCACTTATGGAGCTTTTACCTCTTTTTCCCTCCTTTTCCCTCTTTTCTCCCATTTTTCCTCACTTTTTGGGGGTTTTCCTCTTTTTTCCCTCTTTTCCCTTGTTTCTCTTTTTTCCCTCTTTTTTCCTCCTTCTTCCTCTTTTTCCCCTGCTTTTTCCCTCTTTTTCCTCTACTTTTTCCTTTCCCTCTTTTTCCCTCTTCCCCCCCTTTTCCTGTTTCCCCTATCTTTTCCTTTTTATTACCTCCTTTTTCATCTTTTCCCCTCATTTTTCCTCTATTTTTCCTTTTCCCCCTCTTTTTCCCCCTCTTTTTCCCTATTTCCCCCCTTTCCCTCTTTTTCCCTCTTCCCCCATTTTCCCCTCTTTTCCCCTCTTTTTCCTGCTCTTTTCCCCCTTTTTAGTCTATTTTTCCCAATTTCCCCACCCTTTCCCCTCACTTTTTGGTTCCTTTCTCCTCCTTTATTCCCTTTCCCCTATTTTTATCCTTTCCTTCCTATTTTTGGCTTCATTTCTCCTCTTTTCCCCTCTTAACCCCCTTCTGGAAGATCTCTCTTCTCCTGCCTGAATTTGGGGTCAAAAAGGCCAATTTGGGTCAAAACTGAGAAGAGAAATCAATGCTTGGATCTCTCTGGATGAAGACAACCAAGGGAAGTTCTCCTTGGGTTTGAAAATGGGGTCAAAAAGGCTAATTTTGGGCCATCTGAAGGGTTGAGCTCCTAGAGGAACATTTCCAGCTAGGTAGGCTTCTCCTGCTTGAATTTGGGGTCAAAAAGGCTAATTTTGGGCCATCTGAAGGGTTGAGTTCCTTGAGGAACATCTCCAGATGATGGTGGCTTGAAGGCCACCAAAGCCTGGTGGCTCCTCCTGCCTGAATTTGGGGAGAAAAAGGCCACTTTTAGATCCAAAGCTGAGAAGAGGAGGTCAAGCCTCACCTGGTAGAAGTCAGGTGCTCTCCAAGCTTTGCTCATGGTGACCACATTGGCCACCAACATCCCATCAGGTCCTCGGAGGTCATTGGTGGCATCACCATCATAGTCCCCACAGAGGCCACAGAGCTTCTGGCTGAGCTCCTTGGTCACCATCACGGTCACCTCCCCTCTGGAGGTGAGGCCAACCAAGAGGTGAGGACTTTGGGTCAACCAGAAGCTTCCTTTGGTCTCGTTGATGCTCAAGGTGTTGGAGATGTCCACAGGGAGGGTGCTTGGGATTCCATTGACCTGGAGAAGACAGCAAGAGGGAGAAGGTGGAACCATGGGTGGTCAAGGTGGGAGCAGGTTGGCCTCTCCAACCTTCTCCAACGTTCTCCATGATGATGGAGACCACAATAAATGAGGTTGACCTCTCCAACCTTCTCCAACCTTCTCCATGGTGGTGGAGACCAAGATGGATGAGGTTGACCTCTCCAACCTTCTCCAAGGTGATGGAGAGCAAGATGGATGAGGTTGACCTCTCCAACCTTCTCCATGGTGGTGGATGAAGAGATAGGTCAACATGTGACCATCTGATGATGTTGCTATCATGAAGACCACACAAAATGGGTGGAAAAAGACCATTTTTGGTCAACGTGAAGACGTTGGTCAAGGTGTAACCATCTCATGGTGATGCTTGGATGAAGGACAACTCATGGAGGTCCTTCCTTGGCATAAAATAGGTGGGAAAAGAGCATTTTTGGTCAACATCAAGATGTTGGTCAAGATGTGACCATCTCATGGTGTTGGTGGGATGGAGGACACACAAAAGGGGTGGAAAAAGCCCATTTTTGGTTCACATGAAGATGTTGGTCAAGGTGTGACCATCTGATGATGACGGTGGGATGGAGGACAACTCATGGAGGAGTTTTCTTGGCATAAAATGGGTGGAAAAAGCCCATTTTTGGTCC
>VWZO01012079.1:978-25222 GCA_013396975.1 Bucco capensis
GACTAGATGAGCTCCAGAGGTCCCTTCCAACCCAAGCCATTCTATGGTAAGGAGAAATTTCTTCACTGAAAGGGTTTTTCAGTCTTGTCCCAGGCTGCCCAGGGAGGTGCTGGAGTCACCATCCCTGGAGGGGTTTATGAATCATTTAGATGCTCTCCTTAGGGCCATTGTTTAGTGGCATGGGACTGCTAGGTATGGTTGGATTTGATGATTTTAGAGGTCTGTTCCATCCTTAATGTTTCTGTGATTCTCTCTGCTGTATCACTTTGCAGTGTGTGTGTGTGTGTGTGTGCTCCTCCTGCCTGTATACAGTGCTGTCTGTGCAGGCTGCTGGTTTTAGGTGAAGAAATGAGAATATTGAGCAGCAAATGGGAAAAGCAAGAAGCAGGGCAGTAGAGTGTGGGGGAAGAGGTGTTGGGATGGCTTGCCAAATATGCTAGGGAAAAATTAGCAGCTGCAAGTGTGCAAGAGAAAAGGTGGAGAAGAGAGGGGGTAGGGACAGATGGAGAGAAGGAGGGAGAGAAAGAGGAGGTGGGAGAAAAGGGAGGAGGGGATAATAGTGTAGAGAGCTATTAGTTAAACATCTTCTAGCCCCGAGCCCAGACACCATCTGTACATAGCAGGAGAGCAACAAGACCCAGCTCTCTCTTTGCCATAGTGGTGGTACCTCCATCTCAGCCAGATAGTGTGGCCAAGATGTTAAGGATTAGAAATTCCACATGCCCCAGGAGACACATGCCTTAAAAGAGCTCCACGTTGGGAAGAGAGCAGCTGTCTGCCAGCCAGGGACTGGAGAGGAGCTGGAGGCTTTGAAAGAGCTTGTCTGGGGTTTCCAGAGGGAGATCTGCAGAACTTCCACTTCCACCAGTGCTGGAGGGCAAATCCCTGAAAGCAAGGATTACCTCTTTGATTAAACAAGCCCAGGTCCTCCAAGGGCTTCTCTCCCCTACAGCTGTGCTGGATTTTTGCTTTCCTGGGTGCAGCATTAACCCCTTCAGCTGGGAACAAGGCTGAATGGCTTAGAGACACCAATGCGCAGCTCTGAAAAAGAAAGCTATTTCTTACGATCTTTGTATTATGATTTGTGGTTTTCTTTGCCTGCTGAGGACTTGTTTTCCTCTTTGGTAGTTTGTTGTGCCCTCCATGGGAGAAGCTGCTGTCCTGGGGTGAAGTGCATACTACTGGTACAGCTATGTCCATGCTTCATAGCATTCCCCAGCCCAGCAGGATGCTTGTAGGAAGGCTGAAATCTGTGAATGTGTATGCCTAGTTTCAAAGAAGTTAGAAATACTCTTTGGAGCTCTTTTGGAAGAGGCCTGAAGTGTCCTGAAGGCTGTTTGTGAGCAGGGAGGTGATGCTTGCTGGCCAAGTGCACAGAGTCCTGATGTCACTGGATTCTCCCCATCCCTTATTGCATTTATCTCAAGGGAGCTGCACTTACTTTCTGTTGCATCTCAGAGAGCATCTCAGCGTGCCCTGAGCAGTGTAAAGAAGGGGAAAATAATCTGGGAGCAGCAGTGAGGCCAAAGAATCAAATGCAGGGCAGCCAGCCATAGGTCCCAGTGGCTGCAGGCTGCTCTGGTGCCAGAGCAGAGCTGCTGCTGAGCAACTCCAGGGCCCTGGGGCTCAGGTCCCTCACTAATTACTTCCAGGCCTGTACTCTTGACATTTGCAAGCTCCTGATTAGAGCAACGAGGGAGAAATCTCGGAGGGAGATGGAGGCCAAACTGCACCACTAATAAAAGCTGAGATTGACAATGGGCTGGGAGGTGCAGGGACTTGTCCTTGCAGTCTCAGTTTCTTTCTGAGCCTCTGGGATGATGAGAGAAGGTCAGAGCTTGTTAATGTCACTGTGAGGAGCAGGATCTGCCACTGCCATATGCCTGGTGCCCCAGGGCCTATGCCAGTCTCCCAGTCCCTCTCAGCTAGGTGATATTTTTAGCCATGGACCTGAACTGAAGCCACTCGTGTGACTCCTCCATGCCACCTCAGGTCTGCAAACTGTCTGGGCACCAGAGTGGCTCTGCTTTCGTGTCTGCTGACTTTGTCTTTGCAGCCAGGTTTTACTGCCTCCTGGATTTCAACTTCCCTTTTCTCTCCCATGTCCCAGCTTGTTCCCTTCATTTGATGGCAGCTTGCTGACTCAGGAGGTAGTGTTAACTGGAGCAGTGAGACTGGGAGATGTTTGTGATGGGGTGCTCCAGAAGCCCAGGTCAGGAGAGGCAGCTCTGGCTGCCTGCACTTGCTGTTAGATGCCCAAAGTGGGCTTTGATGTGAGCATGGTGAGATGTATCTCCTGCAGGCTCCTGCATGGCTGCTCCAGGCTGTTGGATCCCTACCCAGCTAGGCAAGTTTCTGTAAAGTAAATATGTTTAACATTCCCTATCCAGCCCTCTTGTTCCCTTCCCTGATGCCTCATATATGCTTACCTGGGCCCAGCTGTTTGTAGCTGGCAGTTTAGTTCTCTGTCTCTCCATTTATGCCCTGCCTTTACATCTGTTCTTGTAGTCATGTCTCTCCAGCCTCCTCAGAGGCACTTTCTGAGGCAGACAGGCTTTTATTCCCCTCTTTAAATCCTCCCTTTCCCAAATTACAGCAGCTCTAGCAGGCTTTCTGCTACACTCACTCTACCTCTACAGCTTCTGTCCCAAGGGATAAACACTGTTTTACCCAGCAGAGCTTCTGATCCCTGCAGCATCTTCCCCTCTGGAGCTCATCCTGCTGCTGGATGAGGCTCAGCAGTGCCCAAGGCTGGGCTGTCTCACAGGTGGGGAGCTGCAATGGGTTTGTGCTGACTCCTTCTTACTGCTGCCCCTTCCCTCCCAGCAGACAGTTTCTCTGGGCCAGGGTGGGAGCAGATTGGGAAGGAGATGGAGTGTCCTTCCTTTATATCCTTCCTCCCAAAGGATTCCTGGCATTGAAGCAGCCAACCTGTGTGTGAGGGGTTAAGCCAACTAGTCGGCAGCTGAGGAGCTTTTCTGATGGAAAACTCAGTTCTGCTTTTCTCCCTGCTCCCTTCAGCTCCTAGGCTGTCCTATTTATCCAGGCTGCAGTGAGCATCCCTCTGGTGCCTGCAGCCATAGCTGGTGCCAGGAGCCAGCACGCATCTCTGCAGTGCTAGCCAGTGACTAGCAGTGTATTTAGGGTCACTGCATCCCACTGCCATATACAATGGACCTACTGTGATGCTAATTGGGCTTGAAGTCACTAAAAAACCTGTTGTAAAACCTCTTTAGCCATTTTAGCAGCTGTATTTGGGTCTTTGGGTGAGGTTGGGGTCTTTAAATAGCTAAAACTCTTTCACTGGTTGCTCCTAGAAGAGGCAAATTCCTCATGGTGGAAGGGGCAGAAGCTCTTTGGAGGAAGGCACCCAACTGAGGTCCAGCCTCTCCTGGCTAGAGGAAATGCAGCATGGGGAGATAACAGAGTGAAGTTGGCTGGGGAGATGAAGCATGGGGAGATGACAGCCCGAGGTTGGTTGGGGAGATGCACTGCGGGGAGATGGCAGCCTGAGATTGGTTTTCTTTCGGAGGCACAGAGACAGATGTGTCTGGATGGTGACCGAGATCTTGGTGCCCTCAATTGCTCTTTGAAGAGGTAAACGGTGGTCTCTGGGTGTCTCCAAAGGAGACATCCTGTTGTGACTGATGAGGTGGAAAGCCCTCAGGCTTCCTACTGCAGGAATCCCAGTGTTAGGGAGCGGGGCCAGCCTGGTCCCCCCTGCTCTCCGGGAGCCCGGTGCGGTAAGGGTTAAAGGCTGGCGTGTGAAGTACGCACCAGAGCTCCGCTTCCCCCTCCCTGTGTCTGTGTGTGTGTGTGTGCGGGGCTGTGCCGGGGGTGCGGGAGCCAAAGTGCCGGTCAGTGATGGAGCCGCTGCCATGACAACCCCTGGAAATCAGCCTCCGCGCCGCCCAGGGATGCTGCTCCCGGCCGGGGCTGGGATGCTGCTGCCGCCGCCGCTGCCTCGCCCGCTCCCCCTCGCCCCGACTGCCCCTTCCTTCGGCTGAGAGCAACCCCCCGGCTTGGGGGGACGGGGGGAGGTGGTGTCCGGACATCCCCTTTGCAAAGCCGAGGAGCAGCGCTGGCTCTACCTTGCATCCTGTCTCCTGCTGCAGCTCCGCGGGGAAGTTTCGATCTTGCGACATTTTTGGGGAGCTTTATTTTTTTTTTCCCTTCTATTATTTAAACAAAAGAGCGACAACCGGCAAATAACCCAACTCCCAGCCCCCTGGGAGTTTTTCCCCCCGTGCTGCCCCCGAGCCTGTTTTTATGGCCTCCCTCCCTCTCCTGCCAGAGATACTTACGTTGCCTCCTTGGGTTATAAACTTTTGATGCCAGATCTCCGCAGCGTGTGCCGAACTGAATCTTAAAGTAGCGTCTCGAGCAGACACACATCTGTGACCTTCATCTCTTGCTCGGCACCTTCTCCTCCTCCTCCTCCTCCCCTCCCGTCCTCCNGGTGGGAGTCCTACCGTGGCTTTTGGGGAATGCTGTGCCCCAAGAGAGGATGCTGGACGGTCCTGGGACCGGCTGGAGAATTTGCATGCATGCCAGAGGCTCGTCCCCATCGTGGTAGGGGACACTGCGATGGGGACTGATGTGTGGTGTTGTGTGGGGTTGCAGCGTGGGGCTGGCAACCTCTTGTCAGGGTTGGTGGGAGCTGTGTGTGCCAGACAAGATGCTGACAAAGGGGCTTAGGTGGCAGACGGTGAGTTAGCGCTGCCTGACGCTCCCGAAGTTGTCTCGGGGAGTGTGTCTGTGTGGGAGGGGAGGGGAGGGGACGGGGTCTGCACTGCCTGCACCGCTGCCAGCCTGCATTGCCAGTGGCTTTCCAGGGCTGCGATGCCTCCGAGGTGTCAGTGTTTCGCCTTGATCACTTCATAGTCTCTGCACGAATCTGTTAATATCAAATCAATCTTTTACTCCAGGGGTGCATCTTATGAATTCTGATGGATGCTTTACCTTATGCTGTTTGCTGTAGGAGAAACGCAGGCAGCTTATATGCAGATGGGCCACTTCTGTGCTGCACAATAGAGCAGAGCATCCCTTTTCATCCCCGGAATGAGTTACAGGTGTACGTGGTGCATTACCCCGTGTAGGATAGCAGCTCTCCACAGACATCACAGCAGCGTGGCCAGATGAGCAGATAGCAGCTCAGCCCTTTCTCAGAGGGTGGTGGGGAGGCTGGAGCTTTGAATCGTGCTGTGTTTGCTTCAGGCAGCCCAGAGAGGACCTGAGCTGGTTCATCCAGCTGGGCAAGCAGCCCCGGGACTACTTTGGGACAAGAAGCAGAGGGATGTGGGGTGTAAGGCTGGAGCGAGCGAGTCTGGAGGAGTTAGTGCTCTGTTTTCTCTGCAGTAGTGAGTAGTGTGTGTCCACCTGCTCCCTTGCTCCAACCTGGAGGAACAGGGCTGCAGCAGAGAGCAGCTGCTCTTCCCAAAGCCAGGCACAGGGATAGCACAAGTGAGCTGAGCGTGCTGTGCTCTCTGTTAGCAGCCAAGCCAGTGCAGGGATGAGGGGCTTGTGATACTTTGAACAGAGGATGCCCCACTTGCCTGGGCAGTGGAGACACAGAGGGGCAGGCAGGTTTTCCAGGGCTAGGGTGGTCTTTGGAGAGGGGAGATGTTTGGTGCATAAGTGGTGGCAGGCAACGGGCTCCAGCTCGAGGTCTGTGCTGCTGGGAGAGGTGTTGATCACTTGTCTGCCTGCCTCCCAGCAGGGCAAAACCTGCCAGACTTTGGGATGTTGCCTGTGCCAGGCACATCCTTATTCCTCAGTCACAGCCAGAGATCATCTGGGACACACTTGTCACCCTTCCATGTAACTGGGAGCCATGGCACAGCAGGAGGGCAGAGAGCACGTTTCCTTGTGCTCTTTGTAATTGAACAGCAATGATGATTAACCTGAGCTGGAGAGAGCTAGGCAGTTTAAAAAGGACAAGACAATCCCCCAGAGAGTTGCCTTTGTCCTTGGTGCTCTTTTCTTCACTGTCTGAATTTGTCTCTCCAGTGAAGTGTGAGGTTTGGGGCTCTCCAAGGCAATGTTCATGGAAGCCAGAGCAAGATGGGGGCCTGCTGCAGACAAGGTGTGTGGGGGCTGAGCCCCTTCCCATGGGACCCCAGAGCTCTGGCACTGGCTGAGCCTGCTGCCAGCAGAGGGCTGACTTAGATCTTCTTTTTTATGTTTAAGTTTCTGGCCTCTTTTCTGTGCTGTTTGTGAGAGGAGGTGTTTGTGAAGCAGCTAGCCCTGAAGCAATGGGGTATTGTAGCCTTCCTATAAGAAACTCTGCATCCCTTGGTGGGACTCTGAGTGCTGCCACTTAGAGGAGCTCCTTGCCCCAGAAGCACTTATTCTGTATGCATTTATCCCCTTGACATCTCCTCCTGCTCAGACTCTCCAGTGCATCTTTTCTATGCTCTCACCCTCTCCCTTTTTCTCCTCAAGTTTAGCTTTTTCCTACTGCAGTCAGGTTTCTTACCTCCAGCTCAAATTAACCCTTAGTCTGTCCCATCTCTTCTTGCATTGCTGCTTCCCACTGGACTCCCTCTTGCCTCCCACCCTGGCTGCCCAGGGAAGTGGTGAAGTCACCATCCCTGGAGGGATTGAAAAGATGTGGAGATGTGGTGCTGAGGGACATGGTTAGGGGTGGAATTGGCAGTGCTGGGTTAATGGTTGGACTGGATAATCCTAAGGTCTCTTCCAACTAAAAGGATTCTATTTCCCTGCTGCTGTCCCTCTGCAACTTCTGGGTAGCAAGCAACTTTCTGTCTTCCCTTGAGTCTGGAGGTAGGCAAGGCATGGCGTGCAGCAACCCAAAGAGATAACATCAGCCACGGGTTGCACACAGCTGCCCAAAAGTGGAATATTTCAGGGATGTGGCTGGCATTATTTGCAGGCTGCAATACCCCACAGAGAGCCAGGAAGGGGCAACAGCCCTAGGCAGTTTTTCTGTGGAGGTGATGCTTGTGGTAGATCTCTAGTGTGGGGTCCCTGGTGGGGTGTTCTGGGGTAATCTATGCAGCCGTAGCAGGAGCAGATGCAGTGTCCTCTGCTGTCCTCCCTGCAAAATGGCACTGTTCCTGGGGTTCATCCCAAGGAGTCGGACCTTGAAAAACAGAAAACTATAATTCCAGCTTTTTGCACTTGCAGAATTAGCCAGGATCCTGCTAGGTCTGGAGGGGTCAGGTCCTCTCCCCTCCTGCTTCCTACTGTGCTGCTGCTTCACCATGAGTTCAGCTGAGCCTTTGAGTCTCCCAGGGCTGGTGGAAGCTCTTTGCTTTCTGAGATCAGCTCTTTAACCACACATTGGCTTGCAGGGATAAGGAGATGAGAGTGAGCAGAACCACATGTGAGTGGTGGAGGAAACCTGGAGGCTTTTCAGGCGAATTGTGGTTTTCCTGTATTGGATTTTGGGCACTTCCATTTCCAGCTCCCCACCCTTCTTCTGAGGGAGGCTCAGCATAATCCTTGCAGAAACTGAAGCTCCATCTACAGGCAACTTCTAGGTCATCTTAGATCAGCAGCAAATGATTCCCCTGTTTTAAGCAGGATTGTTGATAATTCACCACTTCTTATCGTAAGAACAAACAATTCCAGTAATCATCTCACACCTTTCCTCTCTGTGGAGCTCAAGGCAGTTTGCAAATTCTCTATGTACTACTAAAAAGAAAATCAAGCTGCTTCTTACCTGGCTGTGAAATACAGAGCCTTCTGCTGAGGAGCAGGGCAGGTGTTCAGGTGGCAACAGCAACCCCTGTTGCCCACCAGTTTGGCCCACGAAATGGAACAAGGAGCACACTGGTAATGGACAGGGAGGTTGAAGAAGGTCATTTTTTAATTTCCCAGCTGGGATTTGGTGTGGAAACAAGGATTAAGTCTCTGCTTTTGGGAAGAGTGCCACCAAGTCTCAGCTTTCTATGCACGATGCTTCTTGGCCGCGTGCCCTGCGAGCCGCGGGGCACAGGCATCCATGCCTTGGGTTGCTATGGGGCACTGCTGGCAGCTGCCCAGCATGCTTAGTGATCCCAAGAGGCTGACCCTGCCTGGAAACCTTGGGCTGTGTTTTATCCACAGCTGCATCTCAGTGGTGTGGAAGCATCTCCAGCAGTGCAGAGGGCTTCTGGACTTCAGAGGGGATGCAGGCAGGGGTGGAGTGGCTGCTGTGGCAAGTAGTCAAGTGGTGTTAAAATGGAGATGTGGAGTAAATGGGATCGTATGGCTTGTGCCTCCAGCAAAGAGACCTTTTACAGCAAGCATCAGCACAGTTCATAAAGACACAAAGCAGCAGCTGCTCAACATTTCCAGCCTTTACAGTTTTAGCTGTATTTGAGAAATATTGGTGCTTTTTATGTGTTTATTTACTTATTTATTTTGTTTTAAGACAAAGAGAGTGTTTCAGTGTTGGAGAGAGTAGCTGGGGAGCAGGAGGTAGCAGATTCCCTCTTTGGCTGCCATCAAAAAGTCATCAGGGCTTGTGGTGGCTCCTGGTTGCTCTCTGTCTCAGTGTCCTCTGTTGTAAAAGGGAGCCACCAGCAGTTGTTTGTCAGCAATGAGTGTTCATAGGTGATGCTAAAAATCTTGGACTTTTCTTTAAACGAAATGATACCAAAATGGTTTTCTCTGGATTTAAAGGCAGATAGAACAGTTACAGCTGAAAGAGACCTTGAAGATCATCAGTGCAGCCTTTGTCCTAGCCCTAGCAACCTGCTAAATGATGCTCCCCAATGCAACATCCACCTGTCTCTTAAACCCCTCCAGGGATGGGGACTCAAGCACCTCCCTGGGCAGCCTGTTCCAATGGCTCACAACTCTTGCAGCAANTTGCTGGGGATGTCTGTATAGAATAAAACATCACGAGAAGCTCTTCTTCCATTTGTTTCTGCAATTACAGTTTTAATGATTTTAATGATTTCTGGCAATGCTGCTTTGCTTTTTTTTTTTTTATGTCTTTATTTTTGAGGGGAGGGGGATGTGTGTCTAATAATCTAATGCAGGCTCTTTCCCAGTGCCCGAGGAGTAAAATAAACCCAGCAGGAGCAGGCTACAGGACCACAGTGTCTGGGAAGTCATGAAATCAGGGTTTGTTTTGCCTTTTTCTTGGTCAAACGACTGACCCTTGGGTTTACCTACCTACTAATGGGGGTTGTGACACTCACCTAGCAGAGATACCTGGCAGAGAGAAGAGGAGTTACCGCAGCCACCTCTCTGCTGTTAAAGCCTTGCTGAGAAGTGAGAAGAGAGTCGCTGCTTTTTGTCTGCAAATGCTAAAAGCATGGGGATTAGTGAGGAGCAGATTAGCAAGGACTTGCTCCATTGCTGCCCCCTCCTTCCCTCCCCCCCCTTCTCCCCCAAAAAGTTTTCTGGAGCAGCTAAATATATACCTGCCGTTTCCAAGGTAGAGCTCGCTGCGTGGCGGAGCTGTAATTGGCGACTCAGTGAAATTACAGCCACAGATTCTGGCATTTGGATCCTCCTGGCTGGCATAATAATTTCTCCCTAGGTAGCTGGTATTTAACTTGTCTTATCTGCTCCTGATAGTTATAATTACAGTGCCCGCTAATTTCCCAGTAATAGTGCAGCCGTCGGGAGGGTGGCTGCAGAAAGGTCAAGGGGTTGCAGGAGGGCTCCCCTCAACCCCAGACCACTGCATGAAGGCAAATGCCACTGCTAAGAGTGTACAGCTCGTGCCCAGCCTCCCCAGTCATCTCCCCATGCCTATATTGATAGGGATGAAGCAGCCTTGCAGCCCCACCACCATGCTGCTGTCCTTGCTGTTATCACAGGAGGAGATGCTGGAAGGAGTTTGGAGTGCTGCTGTCCTTACTGCAGGGTGAATTTTGGTCTCCATCTTGGGTAAGGGTGAGGTTTACTGGTCTGTGTGGGGTGCCTGCTGTGGTTGCATGGGGAGAGGGTGATTGCTCAGAAGCTGTGTGAGGACATTTGTGGCTGGCTTTGGAAGAGCTCACCTTCAGCCGGCAAGGTTTTTTTTGCTGCTGCCAAACCAATGTTGGTAAGGCAAGAGATGTTTTGCCATGGGTGTAGGACTGGATTCAAGAGGGACAGAGAGCTAGAGCCCTGCTGGCGTGGAGATCATAACCAGAGCATTGGGGTTTTGCTTCAGAAGAGCCTGTTTTGGGGAGTGCAGTGAGCTGGTCTGGCTCTGCAGTGGGAGGAGGAGTCACTCACCATCACCTGTCCAAGGGTTGAGATGCCAGCCCTGGGAAGATGCTCTCACCTAGCAAAGAAATCAACCCCCACACAAAGTTTCTGAACTCTGCTAGCCAGCAAGAGTTACAAGCAGTGATATTCAGCTGCAGGGGATGAGACTGAACTGTTAGTAATCCTTTCACTCTAGACTACATGAGATCTTTTTGCAAGGATAATAAACTCCCCGGGATTGGGAGTGGTAATAGCTGTCCTTGTCCTGGCTCACACATGCCCTTCCAGGAGCTCGGCTCTTTGTTTCTCCAGAAGGATTAGGTGTTAATGCTGCAGACTGGAACAGGAACACAGTGCCTCTGTGTCTCTCACATTCCTGCTTCCCAAAGAGTTTCTCTGTTCCTGTGACTGCTCTCACAGTTTGCCTCCTCCTAGCATTCCTCAGCCTTAAACCAGGGATGCTTGTTACAACAGCTGGACATATTGTTTTAAGTGATAATCTTTAGATACTGCAGCTAAGCAGACAGTTCATAGGGAATATCTGATTCAGTGACTATCACTTCTTCTTCTGTCCTTGTGAGCAGCCTTTGAGGGTTAGGATGTTCTGGGTTTTGTTTTTTTTTTCTTAATGAGAAAAATAATTCCTCCACAGCCCCTGCCAGCCACTCTTAGCCTGTAATGGGTTGGTTGTTTACTGCAGGTTTGATTTGTGTCTAAGTCTTGTCTCTTCCCTGACAGACAGAGAACCCCTCAAGGTCAGTTGTTCAGTGCAAAATACTCACATATTGTACTTCTGTTTTCCCATTAATATTTCCCAAGCTTTGCCTTAAAAGTTCTTTCCATGACTGTACTCACTTGTTCCTTGGGATGCAAACGGGTGTCAAAGTCTGCTACTCCATGGAGAGGGAGGATCATGAGCACAACAGTGCTTGTGGCATGGGATCAGATCAGTACCTTGTGCTGATGCTGAGAAGGTGCTTTGTGTGCTCTCCAGTGCAGGTGGTGTTCAGAGCCAGGAAACCTGAGCAGCTGTTGCACAGAGCATCTTGTATCCTCTTGTGGTGTGCCAAGACTTGTGTGTGGTGTCACCTCCAGGAGCTGGAGACAAGAGGAATTGGAGGCCAGGAGGGAGAAGGTGGAAGAAGAGAGAGGGAAATTTGGGAGAGGGAAAAGAAAGGCAGGTGCAAGAAGGGAATGAGTGAAGGGAAAACCAGAACATTGCAAGGAAAAAGCCATGACTGCCATCAGGGGAAGTTGAATGCTGTGGGATGAGTTTCTGTATCAGAGCATGGCTGACTGGATCATGGGGATGTGCCATCTGGGGACTTTGGCTTGAACCAGCTGGTATCCAAGTTCTTGGACCAGTCAGAACAGGTCAGTGCATTCCTCCACCTCCTATTTGTTAGCATTTTCTGTGTGTGTGTGTATATATATATATATATATATATAAATCTAACAAATTCCTAACCCATATAAATCCAATTACCCATGTTTTGCCTGCAGGGAACGAGGGAGATTAATGTTTGGTATTTTGGCAGGAATGTAAAAAGAAATAGGTGGTAATAACAATGAAGGCTCATAAAAAGGAACCGATAGCCATGTCTGCATGCAGGAACCCAGCTGGAATCCTCCTGGGCATTTGCCAGCAAGTTGCCCTGCTCCCATGGAGGGACAGGAAAGAGCCAGGAGTGCTTCCTGGGCACCTGAGCATTCATCCTATGAGCAGGGATGACATTAATGTGATCATAATGGAGGCTGATAAAAAGAAATGGTTTCTGCTGCCAGGGCACCTGCTGGTAACACATCCTGCTCTGCATTGTGGCTTCTAGGAGCCATGGGAATGTGCTGCTCTTCTCCCCATTTTGCAGAGAGGCAAGCAAGTCCCAAGGAAGGAGGATGGGTGTGGGGGTTTTTTGGAAGGAGAAATGGGAGCTAAGCTCTTCATGCTCTGTGATGAGTCTGTGTTGGTCCTTGCAGATCTGGCTTGGAGTGATGTTGAGAAGGACATTGAGGTGCTGGAGTGTGGCCAGAGAAGGGCAAGGAAGCTGGGGAAGGGTCTAGAGCACAAGTGTGCTGAGGAGCAGCTGAGGACACTGGGGTTGGTTAGTGTGGAGAAGAGGAGGCTCAGGGGAGACCTTCTCACTCTCTACAACTCCCTGAAAGGAGGTTGGAGGGAGATAGGAGTTGGTCTCTTCTCCCAAGGAGCAAATGATAGGACAAGAGAGAATGGCCTTAAGTTGTGCCAGGGGAGGTTCAGATTGGATATTAGGAACGATTTCCTTCCCAAAAGGATTGTCAAGTCCTGGCACAGGCTGCACAGGGCAATGGTGGAATCACCATCCCTTCCAATCTGAAAAGATGTGGAGATGTGGTGCTGAGGGACATGGTTTAGTGGTGACCTGGCAGTGCTGCATCAAGGGCTGGACTAGATCATCTTAAAGGTCTCTTCCATCTAAAAAAAATCTAGGATTTTAGGATTCTATGAAAAACCCAGAGTTTTTCAGGCAGTGGATAGGAATTGGGAGTACTGGAGTTGTGCTCTGGCAGAGAACTCCTCTCAGCATTTTTTCCTCCACCCTGAGCCCTTTTCTGCAGTGTCTCTGCATGCTGAGTTTTCCCCAGCTCTTTCCCTTCCCTGTCATGAACATGGACACATGAGATGCCTTTTGCTTACAGCTCTCAGTCAGAGAACAGCAGTCTTGTCAGAGGATAAACAGTCACTGCAAAGCTGTACCCATCACATCACCTTGGTGCTTGGCTTCATCCCCTTCTGCTCCTTGCTCTCAGCCCACATGGTGACCACACTTGAGAGGGTGACAATGCTGCCAGGCATTGACACTTGGCAGCCAGCTGCTCATCCTCCTCCCTCAATATCTTCCCATCTGCCACCCGGATGAGATCTCCTCTTGGACTCAGTGCCTGTGTCCCCTGTGCCCTGGGTTCAGCACAGTGAGTGCCACTCCACGCTGTGCCCTCCACCCTCACCCATGGGCACATATTAATCACCCCTCAGAGATTGCATCCTGACAGCAGTTTCTGCCTTGCACCAGGCTCCTTACTCTCAGTTTATTGCCACCACTGGTTTTATAACCCACTTTATCAGATGACTTTTTTCCTTTTTTTTTCCTTTCTTAAAGAGCATAACCCAGAAGCAACTCATCATTTCAGAAAGAGGGAGAGTGCTGTTAGCAGAGGAAAAAGCCTCCATGCTTATGCCTTAAATGAAGAGGCTGCTTTACCGTGTTGTTGCATTTAATTCAATCAAGGCAGTAAAAGCTGAGATTTAAAGTCCTTTGTGCCATCACAGGAGTTGCTCTGATGCAGCAGCACAGGTAGAAGTGAAGATTGAGCCCATTTCCAAGGAGACTTGAAGTAACTGTTGGAAGCAGCCAGGCCTGGGGCTTACTGCGGCAGCGGCTACGGTGGGAAGCTGTTAGCATTCATGTCGCATCCCATCTCTCTCTCTGTCACCCTCCCTGCTCTTGTGCCTTATCCCCATATATTCCTTTAAGGAGAATTGATTAGTTTGGCTTTTTTTACTTTTGGACTGGGGGAAGGGCTGTTTTTAATTAATATTCCTAACTGTATGATAATTCCACTGACTGGTCCCATTGCTGTCTGAGTCACCCTCTCCTCCCTTGTTCTTGTGAGAAGGCTGTTTGGACTTAATTAAAGTTAGGGATCCAGGACTAGTGGGAACAGCAGGAGTCTTGCAGGGCTCTTGATGAAATGATTGCTGTGGGGGAAGTGGCTAGTTTCTTCCCGGAGCCATCGATTGTGATGCCGAGACGCGATTACGACCGTCTGCTTGGACTGCCTGCCTTGCACAGGCCACTGCCTCTCCTCCTGCACTTCCCATCCTGCACCCACAAACTCCTCTTGGGCACCACAGATACTGGTTTGGGGTAGAAGGAGCCTAATTTCAGTTATTATGTTAGAGACATTCCCTTCTTGAAGGAGCATGTCATAGAATCGTAGAGTCATAGAACTGTCAGGGTTGGAAGGGATCTTAAAGCTCCTCTATCCCAACCCCTGTGCCTGCCATGGGCAGGGACACCTGGCACTAGAGCAGCTTGCTCCCAGCCCCAGCCAGCCTGGCCTGCAACACTGCCAGGGCTGGGGCTGCCACCACCTCTCTGGGCAACCTGGCACAGTGGCTCAGCACCCTCCTGGGGAACAACTTCTGCCTAACAGCCAACCTAAATCTCCCCTCCTCAAGCTTGGATCCATTTCCCCTAGTCCTAGCACTGCCTGACATCCTAAAAGGTCCCTCCCCAGCCCTCTTGTAACACCTGCAGTTCCTGGAAGGCCACAAGAAGGTCTCCTGGGAGTCTTCTCTTCTCCAGGCTGAACAATCCCAACTCCCTCAGCCTGTCCTCATAGGAGACATGCTCCAGCCTCTGATCATCCTCGTGGCCCTGCTCTGGACACCTTCCAGCATGTCTCTATGTCTTGGAGCAACACTGAGCTCTCTGTGCCCATCACTGCTGGGGTGTTGCAGGTGGTAGTGAGGGATAATGGAGAAGATGCGTGGGCTCAGCAAGTGTTTTTCCTTTCTTGTTTCAGTGCTCGTGCTAGCAGGCAGCACTGCCACCAGAGCTCAAATGCAGCCCAAGCTAGAGCTTAACAAGCTCCGAGAGCTGTCCAGAAAGTTATCCTGACACCAAGTGACAGACTCTCAATTGATATCCTCTGGAGACTTTAAACTCACTTCTGTGAGGTTTCCAAAGCTGGTTTTGTCTCATACCTGAAGAATCCTTTATCTGCTGCGATGCTTTCCTTGCCTTGTCTCATTGTTCTTGACGTTTCTCTTTGTTGCCTGCTGCAGCTTGGGTAAACTCTGCTGCAAAACTATCTAAGAGGAGTTTCTCTTGCTCTCTGGTCTACTCTACTCTCTTTCTTGGATTCCTGTATAAATTACCTGGGCTGATGCTATTCCTGCAGGGAACTGGCTGGAGAGATGTCAGGACCTCTGCTGCTCATCCAAGAGGGTAGAGGATAATCCAGACCCCTGGGGATGGGCAAATGTAGTGTTTGGTGTGGGGAAGGGAGGGGAAATAGTCCTAGGTGATGGCTCACCTTCCATCCAGAGAAAGCTCTGGAGCAGTCAGGGAAAAATGTTCTGAATAGGCAGGAAAGGACAAGAAGCTGTGCCACAGTCAGCAGAGAGCTGTAAAGCAGAAATTGTCTCACACTAATCTAATATCCTCTGCACAATAGTGTCACAAGTTGTGGATGGGGGGTGGGAAGCAGGAGGTGCCTCAGACAGTGACCCAGCCAAGGCTGTAGCTGCTACCCAGGGAGCTGATGGGAACCAGCATCCATGGTAGGCTGTGAGGAGATGAACTGGCTGCAGTACAGTGCTTCCCTGCTTTTGGGATGCAGCCCAATTGGAATTCTTTGTCCAACTGATAGGAAGAGCTGCCTTTGCTGTCTTTTCAGGCTATGGCTGGTTGGTGATGTCCTGCTGGATTGCATAGAGGGCTTGAGGGACCATCCTCATGTCCTAAAATCTGCTTGCACAGGATTCCCAATGTGTCTGTTCATAACACTGTTGTGCTGCAGGGCTGGCATTTTGGGATGCCAGCAAGGACTTTGAGGGTTTCTGAGTGTCAGTCTGTTGTAGGATGTTTGCTGGCCTCATCCTGCTGCCTTTTTTGTGTGGTGGTGCTGAGCATCCTGTCCTTCTTGTGGAGGATGCTATGCTGCAGAGCCAGCCAGCCCCCAGCAGAGTGCACTGACCCCTTCCTGACCACCATGCAGACCTGTTACACACAAGAGAGGGTTTGAAGAGGCAGCTGGGGCCTGCTCAGACTCTAGAACTGAGGTTGCAGAGTCTCAAAGGTGCACTTGGAGCATTTTCCTTGATTTTGCTTTTATTACCTGATAAATCAGTGATAGGACCAATCCTTCTGCAGGAAGCAGCTCCCTTTTGCTAAAAGGTGCTGGCTATCCCTGCTGGCCACATCCTGCATGAGCTTGTGTGCTGGGAGGGTGTGGGAAGGTGCTGGCTGCTTGCTTGGACCTGCAGTGGGCATTACACTGCAGCCCCATCCCTCTGGGTGATGCCCCAAGGCTGGCTCCATGATGCTGGCTCCCAGCTGAATCCCTTTGCTATCCCTCTCCTAGTCCAGCACCCCAAGCCAGGGGCCAAGACAGCCTGGTCCTGGCTACAGGTTCCCTGTAGGGAGAAGCTCTGATACCTTCTCAGCCTTGCTTTGTCCTGCAACTGCTGAGCTTGCAGCTGGTTCTCAAGACGGATGCTGTACTTAGCAGGGTGCTGCCAAGCCCACAGAGTCCAGCAGGTTAGTTCCCTTCAAAAGCTATTTATCTTTTCCCTTTCAGATGTAAGGCTTCTGTCTCTGATCTTTCCTTTCCTCCTACATGGGAAGGAGCCCAGTCTTCCCAACCCTCCCAAATCCCTGGTGCTGGGCAGACCCTATCCAAGAGGTAGCTGTGGGGAGCAGGCACTGTGGCTGAGGAGGTGTTAGGGCTTGGTGGGCTTCTGCAGTGCCACTTGGCATCTGTCAGTTCCTTTCTGGTTGTTGTTTAGAGGGAGATGACTCCAGACTTCAGCTTCTTGTGTGTGTCTTTTTGGATGCCAGCAGGTGCCAAGTTTGGATTTGAAAGCTTTATTTCTGTCAGGGAGTTGGCAGTTTGTCTCTGTTTCTCAGGAGTTTGCATGGAGTGAGAGAGAAGCTGAGATGCAAAATGCCAGTTTAGGAGCAACTTGGGCTCTGCCACTGCTTCTCTCACCTTGGGTACCTCACTTACCTTGCTTGACTCAATTAAAAAAAGAAGCTCCAAATTGCCTGACTTTTGTTCCTATTCCCTGAAGCTGGAGAACTGTGAACCTTGGGCAGAGACTTGCAAACCCCATCCAAAAGTTACCTCCTGGAGTAAGACTCTTCTTCATTAACCACAAACTTAATAGTCCAGGGGAATGCTGTGTGGTGTTTATTAAAGTTTAACAACTGTGGGCATTTATTACCTAGCTGCTCAATCTTTACATGCCTTAAATAATCAATTGATATTTAATTAGCATACAGTCCTATTACTGCTTTCCTAAATCTATAATGATAAACCAAGTTACAAGTTATTGGATGTTAATTACTATCAGATGATTAGAAACAGCAAGACATTTACCAGCCTCATCCCAGCTATAATACAGCGTGGCCAGGCACACACACACCAGAGCTAAACCATGCTCACTGTCTCTTAATAATCAATGGGTGTTTAACATGCAATATTTGTCTAATTAGTACTAAATTAAATCCTCATTGACAACACTTCAGGCTAAGAGATCTGCATCAAATATGATGGATTAGACACGGAAGGGCTGTTATTGTAAGCAGGAGATGTGCATGTCATTTGCTTGGCTTGTCATGGCTGGCACATGCTTCCCTGTGACTGTCAGCCTGCTCCTGGAGGAGCCAGTGATGGAGTGATGCCTTGATGTTGGATTGACACTCCTGAAGACCCCTGGTCTCTCTTTACTCAAGCTGTAGACACCAGCAGCTCTTCCCAGCACCCTCCCCTGCTTCCTCTTCCCCCATGGATGTGCCACCAGCTAGGAGGATGTGCTTTAGAGGGGAGCAGGATGCTCTCTGTGCAAGCAGAGCCTTACCCAGCCATCACAGGCAAACGTTTCTGCTGGCGTTTTGTGTTGCCAGCTCACTTTTGGGGGGATTTTCTGTGCTTTGTGTTTGGGCATAGAGGATCAGGGATGCTGGCTGAGGATCGGAGGGATGTGGAAGTGAGAGCAGCCCTGAAGTCTGGCAGTGCATGGAAAGCTCCTCCCGGGCAGCACCTTGCTGCAGTTTGTCAGCGACGGGGGAAGCTGTTTTGTGAGAGCAGCGGGACGGATTGCAGAGCCTCGGGCTCTTTGTGAGAAGCAGCCTGTCCTTCACACTCAGCGTGGATGTAATTAATTGTGCTGATAGGATGTTATGCCAACAGCAAAGCAGAAAACAGCAGCAGACGAGGCAGAAGCGATGCTGAGGCTGCTTGCCACCGATGCATGGGGAAGCAGCAGCCAGGTGATGCTGCAGGAGCATCACTGCTGCCTCTCTTACCTCTGTTGGAGTGAGTGGAAGGCTTTGCTCAGAGAAGAGCAGCACAACAGAGAAGGGTCACTGGAGAGGCTGACATGGCTTTGCTGTAGAGGGGAGGGGAGATGAACAGTCCCTGAGAAGGTTTCCTTCCTCCCTGGTGCACGATGGCTATGGAACTGCCAGCTCCTAGCTCCCTTCTGTCAATCCTTTGTGAGGAATTGCTAGGTCAGGGGAGGTTTCTCACCAGCAGTTTTCCTGCCACCTTCAGGGTTTTCCTAAAAGGTGGTGAAATGGTGAAATATCTTAAAGCCTGAGTAGCTCCTTAGTTCCTTCCAGCTCTTTCTTTGCGCTGTAGAAGCACAGGTCCTGCAAAGCACAGAGCCTTGCTGGCTGGACTGGATGTCTCCTGCACTCACCAGGAGCAAAGAAGACTTCCCTTTAGCAACTGAAATTGTTCTTAGAAGAATTTGCCCATTCTGCAAGGAATGTTTAGTAATTGATAGCGATTTCTAGCAATTAAATACAAATTAATTTGTGCTACTGAGTAGCAGTATCTTTATGGCTCTGTATTTATGGGCACTCCCTCCCCTTAAAAATAGCCTCGTTGCTTTTGGTGAGTAATTAGAGTTTACTGAATAATTTCCCAATGTAGGTATGAATTTTGCATAGCTTTTAGTACCAAGCAAGTGTTTCATTGTATTGCTGAGTGAGGATTTATCATTATTTATAATGTAGTAGGGCCTAGAGGTTGGGACAAGCATGGAGCAGAGAGACAGTCCCTGCCCAGAGTTAACTTAGAGTGATTTTTATGGCTGGCTCCTGAGCTTGCTTTTCCAAGGAATAAAGGTAATTTGCACCAGAGCAGCATGGGTAGCACATAGTAACATCATCATAGAATCATAGAATGGTTAGGGTTGGAAAGAACCTTCAAGATCATATAGTTCCAACCCCCCTGCACAGGCAGGGACACCTTTTTCTACTAGATCAGGGTACTCGGGGCCCCACCCAACCTGGCCTTGAACACTTCCAGGGATGGGGCAGCCACAACTTCCCTGGGCAACCTGTTCCAGCATCTCACAANAGGGGCAGGATCAGCTCCCTGCTCCTGCTGCCAACACTGTTCCTGCTCCAGGCCAGGATGCCATTGTCCTTCTTGTCCCCCTGGGCACACTGCTGGCTCCTGTTCAGCTGTCACTCAGCACCCCTAGGTCCCTTTCTGCCTTTCATCCACGCAGGGAAGAGCCTGGAGAGAAGGAGAATGCCAAGCCTGGAGAGCAGATGTGTTCAGCAGGAAGCTTGGGAGCTGGCAGCAGTGTTTGGGTTTGTGGTGTTGGGCATGGATATGATCAGAAGTGCCCTAAATGTGTTGTAGGGGCCCTGAGGTGGAGCATGCTGCTTTTGCTGGGGTTGAAATGAGAGCCTGGGAACCTCAGAAGAATGAATACTCCATAGCTTTAATGTGCAGGGGACAGCTTTGGGATGTACCACATGCACTCTTTGGAGCTTTGAGGCTTCTTGGACCTTCCAGAGCATGGCAGAATTGCCCAGCCCTGTTGCTGTTCCTGTCCCCTTTGTCACCTGTGGGTAGTGGGGTCAGCCCCTACCTCTCCTTCAAAGGCTGTGCTGATCCTGCCTGTGGCTGCACAGTCTGTTCTGGTTCATTTCTGGCTTCATTACTGAGCTTGATTAAATGGTACTTGTACAGCCAAGGGTTGAGAAAACACACAAAGGGACTTTTCTAGTCATCTGAGGCACTTAGATACCGTGGAGACCCTGATGCTGAAGGGATGGAGATGTGCTTTGACATTGTGGTTGCAGTAATGAGATGTAACCCATTAAGGCAGCATCCTCCTGGGCTTCAGATGCCTTGGAGGAAGGGAGAGGGTTGAGATTGAGCCTCAGGACCTGGAAAAGGCTCCTTCTGAAGAGGAACAGAGCGAGCTGGAGTGCTGTCCTGTGCTTGAGAGGAACTGGAGACAGTCTGCCCTGGCTTTTGCAGAGGAAGGGGTTGGGAGAAAATGAGGGCAAGAAGATTTTGACCTCAGGATCTCACCTGTGTATCTTGCTTGTTACACAGTCTGTGTGTGCAGCTAGCAGTGTTGCTCATGGTGTTAGAGCACACAGAGCTGGATTTAGCCATGGTCTTGTGGGCTGTGCAGCTGCTGTGACATTATGGGATGTGCATGGTGCATGGGGTGATGCTGAGAAAGGAGACTACTCCTGTCACCTCTCTGTGAATCCTCAAGTGGGATGTGATTGCCTAGGTCAAACTTGTCTTTAGGGGTTGGAAAGAGCTGTGGGAGAAGGTGGCAAGGAAAAGGCTGTGGGAGAAGGTGGCAAGGAAAAGGCTGTGGGAGAAGGTGGCAACTCATTGCAGGACAGGGATGGGTGAGTTTGGGCAGCTCTGAAGCTGCCAGGTCTGGGACAGACCACAGGGTCCACCTCGGGTGTGTGACGTGAGGCAAAGAGAGGCATGGGAGTGACTTCTAAGAGTAAGGAGCAACTTCAAACCAGCAACGTTGTGGTCTTAAACTCTCCTGCCCTGCCAGTCTTCCCTTGGATTTCACAGCCCAATTATTTTCATGCTGGAGGAGCAAGGAGCTTTCCTCCCTGCCCATCTGCAAACCTCATCGCACGCTTCACTTATACATTTTGCTTTTACCCATTCCCTGCTGCTGTCAGGGTCCAGGCCATGGTGATAGCTTTCATCTCCTCTGCTTTCTTGTGATGATTCAGAGCTGGTGGCTTTTGGCCTCTGTGCTACAGGTCTGGGGTTTGTTATAAGCTGTGGAGAGGCAGTTTGTGGTGTGCTGCTACGTGGAGGAGAGATGCTGCGAGCTCTTTTGGATGAATGGACTGCTGGAGTGTGAGGATGAGACCCAGTGACCCACTGGATCCCCTCTGGGGGCTGTGTAAGAGCTCCCTGATCTCTTGCCCTGTGATCTGAGCACATTGGCTCTGGGCTCATGTCAGGGCATGGAGATCTTAGCAGATGCTTGAGACTTTCCTCTGCAGTCTCTGATGGCTTCACTCTCCCTTCTGGCAACTCCGAGGTGTTCGCTTGTGTGATTAACTTCACATCCCAAAAAGTCACTGCCTCTGAAAGCTTCAGGACTCTGCCAGGGTTTCTGACTGCTTGAGTGCCCTGCAAGCCTCCAGACAAGGGTCAGCAAGGCTGCTGCTCTCAGAAGAGCTCAAAGGCTTCAGGTTTGAAAGCCAAGAGTACTTCTCTGCTCTTTGATGGCAGACTGCAATGCCTGCAGACTGCATGGAGCATAAACATGGAATTTGGGCTCTCAGCAGCTTTGTGGTCCCTAAATTTTTGCGCTCAGCCTCCCTCTGATGCCAAAAGAACTCCATGATGAGCAGAAGGTCCCCAGTAGTGATGTTAGTAGCTCTGTCTGGCCTCAGGGCTGTGTCCCAGGGATGTGGCAAGGAGGTGGGTGAGGGGAAGAAGCTGAGCCACCCAAATCCCTTCTGGAATGATGATGGTTAAACTCCCTCAGCAGGATTGCTCACCCATGATTCATCATCCCACTGCTGCTAGCACTGGGGTGGTTCTCCTTTGCTGTCTGCAGAAATAACACTTGGGGACAGGGGAGGGGGACCTGCCATCCCCTGAGGAGTTCTTGATGGCTCTGAAGTGCCACCACGTGATAACCAACCTGAGCTGGGGGGGCTGGGAGGTGGCAACGTGCAGAGCTGATGCTAAGGGTGGAGGTAGGGGTGCTGCTGGCAGCATGACTCTCCAGTGTCTTGTGTGTGGCCAGGAGATGCTTCTGTGCTGTTTGGACACTCAGCTTTGGGGTGCAGAGGTACAGTGGGGTTTTGTCTTGGCCTAGCTCCCTTTTGAACTTTCTCAGCTAGTTTGAACCAGACAAAACCCAGGCAAGTGCATTAGCCATGGGGAAGTCTCCCCTGCCTTTCTAGCTGCCTTCCTGACAGCAGCCCATCCCTCCACCAGCTAAAAATTCCATGCACGGAGCCAGTTAAAAACATCAATTAGCTCTAAAACAATTATTATTTTTTTGAAATGCCATTTTATATATGCAATAACACAACACAATAATCCTGGGTTATTTAACAGAGCATTTACCATGAAAACAGTCATTACTCTTTAAACGCTGCTGACTGTACAAGCCTCTTAACATTAAACGGCAAGTGAGGCAGAAGTCTTGCCATCAGAAATGCCACATTCCCCTGAATATATTAGAGACACCATCACTGGGAAGTTCACTGCTTGGCTGAGCAGCATTTCCCACGCCTGGGAAGCTCTTGGGATGCTGCTGGCAGCCTGTAGAGCACAAGGGCATCATCTAAATGTTGTCGTGTTAGTTAAGGGCTGAACATGCTGGAGAGGATCAGATGGGTTCAGTCCTGTTGCTTCCCAATATCCCCATTCCTCTCTTCTGGACCACCTTAAGTGGTATATTAGAATCCTAGAATGGTTTGGGTTGGAAGGGACCTCTGGAGCTCATCTAGTCCAACCCCCCTGCAGTGGGCAGGTACATCCCCAACTAGAGCAGCTTGCCCAGAGCCCTGGCAAGCCTCACCTGCAATGCCTCCAGGGATGGGAACTCAACCACCTCCCTGGGCAACCTGGGCCAGTGTTCCACCACCCTCATGGGGAGGAACTTCTTTCTAATGTCCAGTTTAAATCTACTCCTCTCCAATTTCAAACCATTGCCCCTTGTCCTTTCCCTGCAGGCCTTTGCAAACAGGCCCTCTGCAGCCTGCTTGGAAGTTCCCTTTAGGTCCTGGAAGGTCACTAGTAGTTGCCCTGAAGCCTTCTCTTGTCCAGGCTGAACAATCCCAGCTCCCTCAGCCAGTCCTCAGAGCAGAGGTGTTGCAGCCCCTGAGCATTCTCGTGGCCTCCTCTGCACCTGCTCCATCAGCTCCATGGCCTTTGTGTGTTGAGGGCTCCAGAACTGGCCCCAGTATTGCAGAGGAGGTGTGAGCAGAGCAGAGTGCAGTGGCAGAATCACCTCTCTGGCTCTGCTGGCCACGCTTCTCTTGCTGCAGCCCAGGATGCCATTGTGCTTCTGGGCTGCCAGCGTGCACTGTTTGCTCATGGGCAGCTTCTCAGCCACCAGCACCCCAAGGCCTTTTCTCCAGGATCAGATGGGTTCAGTCCTGTTGCTTCCCATTATCCCCATTCCTCTCTTCTGGACTTCCTTAAGTGGTATGTTAGTGATAGGTCTAGTTGGAGTTGATGATGTTACAGGTCTCTTCCAACCTTAATGATTCTGTGATCTCCAGGGGTAGCAGCCATCTTCAGTATCCAGCCTAAACCCAGCAGATTTGGCTGTTGGGATATTCTCACTGGAGCCTATCATACTGCACAGATAAAGACATTTGTGCTGCTAAGGCAATAATGAATTTAGTAGCAAATCCTGCTTCCCCCTCCCCCTTCTGTGGTTCTAGGGAATTGTGCTGGATGTGTATTATTTACTTACTTATTAGACCTCTTCTAGATACCTGGCATGAACCCGAGGGAGCAGCAGGAAATACCATTCTCAGGCTACTGAAAGCCTTTGGTTTAAGCAAAATAGTTGTGTTTAAAGATTAATTGAGAGATGCTTTAAAAATTGAGTAGGCCCATCCATTTTTAATATTGATTGATATTATTATAAAAGATTCAGCTGCAACTCTTCTCTCCAGGACCTCTCTTGGCACCTTTGGCTGCAAGGGAGGAGGCTTAGGTATTTTTAATCCTTGATCATTGTTCCTGGGAAATGTATGGGAAGCGTTGTCTGGTGTCATCCCAGGTGGGATCTTGGGAGGTGCTGGGGGGGGGTCTGGGGAGGAGGTGAAGCTAGATGAAGGGCTGGTGGTGGATGAAGCCTGTGTCAGTACTGGTGAGGCCTCACCTTGAATCCTGTGTTCAGTTTTGGGACCCTCAGGCAAAGAAGGACACAGAGGTGTTGGAATGTGTCCAGAGAAGGACAAGGATGCTAGGGAGGTCTCTGGAGAATGAGTGTGCTGAGGAGCAGCTGAGGGCACTGGGGTTGGTTAGTGTGGAGAAGAGGAGG
>VWZO01012079.1:25372-54627 GCA_013396975.1 Bucco capensis
CTGCACGAGGGGAGGTTTAGATTAGATATAAGGAGAAATTTCTTCCCTGCAAGGGTTGTTAAGTCTTGGCCCAGGCTGCCCAGGGAGGTGCTGGAGTCACCATCCCTGGAGGGGTTGAAGAAACATCTAGATGCTCTCCTTATGGCCATGGTTAGTGGATGGGAGTGATAGATATGATTGGACTTGATGATCTTAGAGGTCTTTTCCAACTTTACTGATTCTGTGATTCTGTCTGTGCTGGGTGAAGGGAAGAGGATGGTACATCTTACTCCAGCAGCATCTGGGAGCAAAACTGCTTCCATTAAACTGGAAGAAGCCTCAGTGCAGCCAATGCTGAGGATCTGAACAAGCAGCACATAAAATCTGCCCAAACACCAAGTCCATTTGGCAAACCTCCCATCTATTTTTTTCTTTATTTCAGATTTTTTTTTTAACGTGGAAGTGGCAAAGAAATCCTGGCACAGCCCCAGGACTGGGTACCTCCCTTTGCAGAGGCCTCTCTTGACAGTATTTTTGTTGGCAAGTTGGAGAGATAAAGCAGCCACTCCAGCCCTGGAGGAGCTGAGTTTGCTGCTGAGGAATAATTCTGCAAATTGCATTTATTTCACAGGCGTGAAAGGTCACCAAGTGAAGGGAAACAAGAACTGTATTCAATTAGACAATTCGATCAAAATAAATCTGTCAAGATGGCATTCCTGCTGAGGAATCAATTGACTTGGAAAATGAAGGCAGCTGCTGCTGCTGTTGTTATTATTGTTGTTATTATTATTATTTTAAATTAGCTGCAGTACCTGACATGAGTACCTGAGCTGGAGTGCCTGAGCAGCTCACATCATCTATCACTCTTATTAGATATTAATGCAGCCTCCTCTGCCTTGCATTTAGTGTCCTGTTAATAGTCAAGTGGCCCCAGAGTGCTTCCAAGGAGGTTGATAGGAATGATTAGTAATGAGAAGGGATGGGGAAGCTTTTTCCAGGCAGAAGGTTAAGGGAGGGGGAAAAAAAAAACACAAATAAAATGAGAGAGGGAGAAGAGGCAAGTGTGCTTGGTCAGAGCTGCTCTAAATCAACCTGAGTCGTAATAGCTCAGTGTGTTCCTTTGTTGGTGAGTTGGAGAAGGTATCCAAGTAATTCACCTCCTGGCTGAGGATTGGGAGGAAGGAGGTTTGTCTCCCCTTGTTGCTGATGCTCCTGGGTTTCCTGGCTTGGTAGTGCTGGGGGTGGTTTCCATGTCTCAACACACAAGGATGCTACAGGAGGATGGAGGTAGAAGAACATGGTGCATTGGAGAGGCTGAAATGGGCAAAAGCTGAGCTGAGATGTACTGTGAAGGGGAGAAAGCTTCCTGCTGGAGAGATCTTGAAGCCTGCAGGGTCCATCTCATCATCTGAGCTATTTAAAACTTGATAGAGCACTGGAGAACATAGTGAAGAAATAGGTCTGGTGTGCCCCAGCTAGATGGGAGCCTGGATAACTCTGACAGGTCCTTCCCAGCTCTGTTGCTATCAGCCCTTGGCAGCTGAGCTGGCATCACCTGCCTGCTCTCCCAGGGACATCCTCTCTTTTATTGTATGACATGGGGCAATCAAATGTGAAGGTTTCCCAGGGCTGGCAGACAGAAGTCACCAGGAGTGTCTGGGCTTCCTGTGATAGGGAAGGGGAATGAGAGAAGTTTCCTTCATCTTTTACCTACTGGGGTATTTTCCTTGATACTGGGTAGCCTTAAAAAAACCACACACACACACACAGAAAAGAGAGAAAAGCCACCAGCCTCCTTTAAAGACAGACTTGCTCACAACCACATACTGCTCTGCTTCCCAACTGCCTTCAGTTTGGTGCACCTCAGCAGAGATGCTCTTGCCATGCCTTAGGCACCTCTGCCTGTCTGCTGCTGCTGGCTGGGAGGGTCCCAGGGGATCAGGAGGGTGCTTCACCCAAAGCAGCACCAGATCCTCCTCTCCTTTGTGTCTAAGACAGCAGAAGTGTTAGCATTAGATGGCAGGGAAAAACAAGGTCCCCCTGGATAGCTGCTAGGCACCAGCCTGCTGGTTTGATTCTGATGCCATGCCCCAACTGGTTTTTGTGGTTGTGACTCCATCCTTCTCTTCTACATACTCTGATCTTACCTAGGCATCTGTCTGCTGTGTAGCTCCTAGAGCACTGCTCCACTCATTGCAATGGTGTAACTATGCTCACTTGGAGCCTTTGGGGCATGGGATGCATATTCCAAGCAAGGCTGAGAATGGTGCAGATGGTCTGGCTAGAATTACTCTAGTGCAACATGGGAGGGCAAGGGGCACTGGCTGTCACCTCCTCCTCCTGTGGCTTGTGGTTTTTATTGACTGGAGATGACAAACTGGTTTATGGACAGATCTTTTCTACCCGCCAGGACTCAGCAGTTATTTCTGAGATGATGCTTTGCTCAGAATCTTCCTTCCTTCATCCTTCATAAATCTTGAGCGAGGCTGCTGCATTCAGACCAAGCTTAATATTCTTCTTGCAGATCTCTGCACCAAAATGGCTGCATCTGAGCAAGGAGGTGTAAGCAGCTTCCACTCCAGCCCTCTGCTCAGCTTGAGGAGCAGCCTAACAAAGACCTAACCCCTAGACCTTAGCACCTAAGCCTTGGTGTTAGGGTCTACAGAGGGCTGTGAGGTCCTTGGACAGAGTTAGGGTGGTGCTACCTTAGGGGTGTTTTGTGTGAGGATCCAGTGCATGGACATGAACCTTCTCTCCTCTTCCCATCAAGGTGTGGGTTGTGAACAACAGGTTGGAGTGTGGAGGTGATGTCTGTGAGGAGAGTAATGGGAATAAGAGAAAAGAGTAAGGAGGAGATAGGAAGAGAGACTTGTTTTGATCTCTGTGTTGCTGCTGTTGGCCTTTTTGAAGTCAAAAGCAGAGGAGAAGGAGTGCAGCCCCCTCATTTCACCTCTCCTCCACTAATGCATGTGGTTGCAAAGGACAAATCCCATTCCCTCGACCTTTCTCCTCTCCTCATTAACTGGGATGACCTTGAGGCCACGGTGAGAGCAAAGCGTTTATCCCAACAAAAGGATTATCAAAATAAATAACCAGAGTTTGCAGAAAGGTCATGTCCCTCTCAAGCCCAGGCAGAGGCAAAAACCTCTGTGCTCAGCTGAGTTTGGGCTGGCTTTTCTTCCTAGTGTGTTAGGTGATAAATCCCACTTGCTGTCACCTCACCCATGAGCATCCTCTCTCCTCTGCTCTCCTCATGGCCAAGCTGGGGAGTATTTCCCTGTGAGGATGGGGAGTGAGGCAATGCTCAGCAGCAGCACCATCCCCTGAGGATGTCTGGCATTGAGCTGTCATCACCATTCCCCTTCCCAGGGCATCCCAAGGATCTCCTAGTGGGATGTGACAAGCAAAATAAGCCCCTAGACTCCCTGTTAGCAGGTCACTGGAGAGGTCCTCCTCTAGACAGGCTCCATGGGATGAACTAGCAGGGGCTCAGACAGACTGAAATGCTGGAGAAGGTGTGTAAGAGCTTAGTAAGCTTTCAACAAGTCCTCAACACCATCAAGCAAGGGGGAAAAACTCCTCTGGATTTCTCAGTGGATTAGTTCTTCCAGTTTGGTTTATGAAACACCTTCTCAGCATATGCTGCTCAGAGCAGCCCCAGGCCTTGAGGGGTTCAAAATCACAGCAGGAGCTGCTGGCTTTGAGCAGGTCTTTGATGAAGGCAAATGAAGGGTGATAGGAAAGCAGGGGGCACACTGTGTCCAGTTCTGGAGCCCTCAACACACAAAGGCCATGGAGCTGCTGGAGCAGGTGCAGAGGAGGCCACGAGAATGCTCAGGGGCTGCAACACCTCTGCTCTGAGGACAGGCTGAGGGAGCTGGGATTGTTCAGCCTGGAGAAGAGAAGGCTTCAGGGGAACTACTAGTGACCTTCCAGGACCTAAAGGGAACTTCCAAGCAGGCTGCAGAGGGCCTGTTTGCAAAGGCCTGGAGTGAAAGTACAAGGGGCAATGGTTTGAAATTGGAGAAGAGTAGATTTAAAGTGGACATTAGAAAGAAGTTCCTCCCCACGAGGGTGGTGGAACACTGGCCCAGGTTGCCCAGGGAGGTGGTTGAGTTGCCATCCCTGGAGGCATTGCAGGTGAGGCTTGCCAGGGCTCTGGGCAAGCTGCTCTAGTTGGGGATGTCCCTGCCCAGTGCAGGGGGGTTGGACTAGATGAGCTCCAGAGGTCCCTTCCAACCCAAACCAGTCTAGGATTCTGTGATTCTATGATATCCTGGGTGGAGATGTGAGAGCTGGAGGTGATCCCCAGAAATAGGATGGTGTCTGTATGAATATATAGTTAGTTCCCAGAGAAGCCACAGAGTTGAATCTCCTGATCTTAGAGTTAATAATAATCTAGGTGATACCCTACCTGGAGTATTGTGTCCAGCTCTGGGGTCCTCAGCACAAGACATAGACCTTGTAGAGTGGGTCCAAAGGAGAACATGAAGATGATCCAAGGACTGGAACATCTTGTGAAAACAAGCTTAGAGAGTTGGGGTTGTTCAACCTGGAGAAGAGAAGGCTCCAGGGAGACCTTAGTGCAGCATCTCAGTACTTAAAAGGAGCTTATAAAAAGAGAGACAGAGAGACTTTTTCCCTGGGCATATAGTGATAGGACAAGGGGTGATGGTTTTATACTGAAAGAGGGGAGAGTTAGATTAGATGTTACTCAGAGAGTGGTGAGGCACTGGATCAGGTTACCCAGAGAAGTTGTGGATGCTTCATCCCTGGCAGTGTTCAAGAACAGGTTGGATGGGGCCTGGCAACCTGGACAAGTGGGTGGCATTCCTGCCCATGGCAGGGGGTGTTGGAACCAGATTATCTTTAAGGTCCTTTCCAAACCAAGCCATTCTATGATCCCTCTGATTTTCATGTCATTCAAGATACACTGCTCTGGTTTTATTTAGGCTAGGCTCAAAGGGACAGGTTTTGTTCTCAGCTTATCAGACAGCACCTTCTTTAGCAGATGGTCTTTTTTCCCCCCACATTTCCAACAGCAAACAAACATGTCTTAGGAGCTCTGACCATCTTCTGCTTTCAGTTTCTCTGGAAGAAAAAAAAAATAAATACATCTTTGGCTAGTGGGAATGGATCTGGCTGGGTACAATGAGCCCTGTCGTGGGCTGTCAGCAGAAGCCAGGCATCACACACCCAGGTTTTGAAAAGCAAGTGATGAGCTGATGTGAGTGTAATACCTGTCTGGTGGAAGAACAGAGCTGACTCGCTGCTGGAGGTTTTCACACATTATATGGTGAGATCCTGCTTGGCAATTCCCTCCTGCTCCTCTCAGCTCTGTGCAGCTGGGGAAGAAAAAAACCAAAACACCTGCCTTTGCTGCCACTGCCCAAGTGAAGTGTTATCAGGTTTCATTCTCCCTCCTCCCTCCCCTTTTTCACACCTGTGTACCACAAAAATATCTCCTAGCATCATATACCCCACGAAGCTCTCCTGGAGCCTTCATCTAGTGGAGAGCAAGAGCAGAGGATGTGATTCTGAGGCTTGACGTCCTCCCTCTGTCTTTCATCCCTTCTCTTTGACACGATTTAGCATCTCAGAAGTTGTAAAGAGCATCTCCCTTTGTGCAGGTGCACCTGTTCTGCAGGCAGCAGGAGGGGGTGGGGGGAAGGAAGTTGTCGTTGTGCAATTGGTGAATTATTTACCACCCAACCAAAAGGACCTGTAAGGCTTTAAATTATTCAACTACATTTCAGTTTGGAGGAGAGATGTGGGAGATGTTTGCTTTGGCTGTGGGCTCTGCTCCGAGTTGGGATGATGGGAGCAGGGATATCTCTGGAAGGACTCTGATGCTGCAGATAGGCTGGTGGTGATGGACTGGCTGGTAGAGCAGGAGCCAACAAAATAAAAATGTCCTGCTAGGTGCAAGAAGACTTCTGACAGCTTTCATTATTTAAATTGGAGATGTCCTTCCCTGGGAAAGAGGGGGGAAAAAATAATGGCTTTTGGTTGCATTGCCAGAGAAATGACATTTTCTTTTCCTCACCTCCCTGTATTTGCTCAGAGGCAGATAAGCAGATGATTCCTCTCCCAGGATCAAGCACTGGGCAGCCCCTGCCCAGAGCCAGGCATGCCTAGGCTCAGGCTGTGCAGCAGCAGCTCCCTGCAATCCCCCCTTATTCAGGTCTGTGCCAGGAAGGTTTTATTCACCAACAGCCAGGGATATTCCCACACATACTTCCACCACCCAATTCCCCACTGATGCTCTTTTACATGCCTCTTTGCTCTGCTGAGTGATTCCCCTTGGATTAGGTGCCAGCAGCTAGACCCAAGCCCAGACCAGGCTGTTCACACCAAACACCAGAATTCCCAGCTCCTGTCAGCAGCTCCTGAAGGTGATGCCTGGCAGGTCAGAAGCCTTGCCCTAGCCAGTCTGCTCAGTCACTGTCTCCTTTCAGATAACAGCAGCTGAGCCTGAACCAGTGCTGAAGCAGAACCAAGTGCTGCCATTTAAAGGGCTTAACGTGCTTCTCTCTTTCCTTCTTTTCAAGCATGCCGAGAGCTGAGAGTTAATTCTGGAAGCATCACTTGGGCGAGGATGTTTCTGGCAGGCTCAGGGTTGCTAAGTGTAGCTAAGTGCCTCGGGCAGCCGTAACTGTTCCGCTGCTTCTCTTCTGCTTCCCCCCCCTCCCTTTTTTTTTTTCCTTTCTTTCCTCTTCTCTTCTCTTCTCCCAGAAGAGAAACTTTCTGAAGGGGAAGAAGCTCAATCAGCCATGCCAGCTAATTCCATAGAGTGCTGCCACCAATGTGGGGGGCTGAAGGTGCTCCCCTGGGCTGGCTGCTTTCCCATCTTTTGTCCTCTCCATCTCTGCTCTCCTCTGGATCCTTTTACTGGCATCTTTGGAGCAGGGAAGTGTTTGGAGCTGGGTGTTGATGGATGCTTGGGAAAGCAACAATTGACTTTGTTTCCTCTGAGATGGTTCTGGGCTCTGAGTTTGCTTGCTTCTGGTCATGGCAGCTGGGATGTGCAAGGAGGGAGAGCTCTGGGGGCCAGATTCAGGGGGCAGTGACACCAAAGAGACGTGGCACCCACTCCCTCTCTGTTATTCCCACATCCACTGGGGTGCTGGGTAGCATTAAAGTGGAGGGGGGGGTGTGGGCTGAGCCTCATCTCTTCTCTGCTGCCATGAGCTGCTTGGTACTGTTGAAGATTCTGGATACAGGAGCTCATTTCTGGAGTGATGTGATTTGCCTCTGGTGTTTTCAGGAAGGATTTTCTTAACTGTTTAAACCTGGTAAATTGCAAATTACTTAACAGCGTGTTTCCGAGCGAGCTATAAAAAGAAGGCTCCAAACCTTCTAAGTGGTTTTTAACAAATACAAATTTCATTTTCTATTAAGATCTTGGAATTGGTTTCTGAGGTGGTTAGTGCTGCTTTTCGTAGCTGTTTCGAGTCCTGTTCTAGCAAGTGTAGGAGCTGGCAGTGTGTAACAAGAGGGAAACCCCAAAGCTGATGCAGTCTGGTAGCTGCTCTTCCTCTCCTGTGGTACCTTTGGGGAGGTGAACTGAGGCCCTAGTTAGGCATGAGAAATGTGCATGGGGAAAGGATCATTCCTGTCCTAAAACTGTGTGAATGTCCCAGCTAATTCAGCAAAGCAAATCCCCTCCTTCCCCCTCTCCTCTTCACCCTCTAGTCCCATTTCCAGGGGACCAAGAGGGAGCAAAAGACATGAAGCTATCTGCCTGCCTCTTGAGCTGCAAAAATTAATAACAAGCTTCAGCTCCTGAGACTGTCCTCCTAGAAGCTTATTTATACCTGTGCTTAGTGTTGATTCAGCTGCCTTGCAACCATCACTCAAATTCACAAGAGCCCTTATAGCAAGGAGAGATGAAAACAGCCCTACTGTGCTCCTGCCCCTCTTTATTTTCTCTCTCCTGCACTCTTGCAGCACCTGCCTCCTTGGCTCTGGGCACCAAGGCAGAGGTGTTGTCGCTGTACATACTTCCAGAGGCTCTTGTGCAAGCCCCTGGTCCCCTCTGGGAACATCCTCTTCTCCCAGAAGAGAAACTTTCTGAAGGGGAAGAAAGAACTGAGCTTAATCAGCCATGCCAGCTAATTCCATAGGGTGCTGCAGAGGGATGCCACCAATGTGGGGGGCTGAGGGAAGTGGGTGCTTCCTTGGGGTGGCTGTTTCCCCATTTTTTTGCCCTCTCCATCTCTGATCTCTTTTGGATCCTTTTCCTGGCATCTTTGGAGGGAGGGAACAGCCCATAGGCTCTCTCCTGATGCTTTGCCAAGCAAGGAGTCCTGCTTACTGCCTCTTGGAGAGCCTGCGCTGCCCGCATCAGAGAGGAGAGGAGCAAAGGCTCGACAGGTGCCTCCTTGGCCTTTCCAAATATCCCACCGTCGGCACATTTGTATTAGGTATTGATTTCTGTTTAATAGAATAAGCCAGGAGAAATCACACTCTTTGTTGGCGTTCAAAGGATAAACCATAAAAGCCATTAAGAAGTCCTGTAAGCGGCGGGATGATTAATGAGACTTGAGGTGCATTCTACTGACTGCTTCCAGATAATGTCTTTGAAAGATCCCACGGCTTCTGGCTGCAATTCAGAGCTATTTATTTGCAAGGTGAAGCTCTGAGGAATAGCACTTCCAGCACCAGCCCTGCTGGATACCCGGACACAAACTGGATGCCCTCGATTTCCCATCTCCAGAGGGATCTTTTTTTTGCTCAACAGCCTTGCTGAGATACTGGGGAGGTCAAGTGGTGAAAGATGCAATGTCTGCCTTCAAATTGCTGCTTCATGTCTGGGCAAGAGCTGCCTTAGGAAGGGCTGTGGGGCTGAAGGCTTGTAGGAACAAAGCCCTTCTCAGGACATATTGATCCTGTTTGGTTGGCTGGGGTGGGTTTTTGGTTGTTTTTGTTTGGCTGGTTGGTTGATTCTTTTCCTCTACAACTACCTGAAGGGAAGTTGTAGNTCCATATCTCTGTCCAGGTGAGCTCTTTTGCAGCTGGACTATCAGCGATCCTGACAGCACTTGTGCATTCATAAATACCCTCTTGATTTTGGCTGCATGCTGCCACATTCAGGGCTGAATCACCCCCCCACCCCCCCAAAATCCTGCCTGCTGGGTCTCTGTGTGAGTCAGCATTCCACTGTGAGCCCCAAAGCCAGGTGTCCTTGGGCAGCTGTGCCTGCTGGCACAGTGTTGCTCTTCCCTGGCACCCTGGCAGTGCTTTGCTGAGGCACCAGAAATGTCACCAGGGAGCCCAGCAAAGCTGGAATTCAAGGTTTCCTTCCATCCTTTCCATGGCAGCTCTAACTGAGGAGCATCTTGGTAGGCTTTTATTCCCTGGGGACCATAAACCCTGTTTTAGAGTAACCCCTTGCTCTCCATGGCAAGCAAAGGGATGTTTTCCCTCCCTAGAGGAAACCATGGGGACCAAAAGGGTGTCTCAGACCTAATGTCTAATCCACACTTTCTGCATGCCCACTTTGCTTTCCCAGCTTCCCCAGTTGCAGACCGTAGAGTGTGATGTGCAGAGGGATGTGCTACAGCTCCACATCCCAACTTCCCACCTGCCCTGCTGAGGTTTTGTTTTTTCCTTGAGAGGTGGAAGTTTCCAGCATCACAGCAAATCCTGTTTGTTACTAAACCAAGCCCATCTGTGATGAACTAACAGACAGAACCCAAGGAAACAGATAAGCAGAGTTAAAAACAAAGCTGCATTTGAAATGGTCTTTCCCCACCCCCTCCCCTTGTTAAAATAAGATCCTTCCCCATGGCAGGGCAGGATAGGGGAGGCAGGGATTTTCTGTCGAGGGAGCAGGAGCTGCTGGAGTTTGTCATCAAGAATAAGAATAGCAACCAAAGGATGACTGGCAAACTGTCGTAGAGGGGGTAATGAGGATGTAATCCAGAGCAGCAGAGGAACAGGGAGGGGGGAGCAGGCAAGATCCTATCTTTAATGAACAGCAACATTGCTGGTAGGAGGAGAAGGACAAGATTCTGCTGGTTCTTTGCTCAGTGGCTTTGCTGCAGAGTGAGGTGGAGAGAGAAACTCAGTTTCTTAAGCAGGGGGTTGGTTGCCCCCATTAAACTGGAAGATAAAACTGCTGTTAATTTGCTGTCACTGTTTCAATTCTCCCTGGCTCACCACCTCCTCTCTCTCCCTGCTACTTCTTCCTTCTGCTTTTCCCCTTTATTTTTATCTCACTCTTGCTCCTCTCTGTGCCTCTCCTCCATCTTTGTTTTGCTCTGTCAATCTCTTCCTCTTTTCTAAAGCTCCCTTTCCTTCCTCTGCTCTCCCATCTGCTTTATTCCCTTTAAATTCATCACTGCTCCTCTCTCTCGAGCCCTCCTCCTTCTCCTCTCTCAGCACCCTTTCCCTCACCAGGCTTTGCAGTCTCTCCCTGGGGCTTCACCAGCCTTCCCCAGGGCTGATTTATTGGCTCACTTGGAGAAAGTCAGGGCTGTTTGCAGTTCCTCCAAGATGCTGCCAGCAGCTGAGGAGGACACTGAAAGGGCACAGGGTCAGTTTTAAGCATCACGGTCAAGTGCAGTAGTTTGGGCTGGGTAACCTCTCCTGCAGGCTGTGTGTTTGGAGAGGCAGGTTTTATGGTCTTTGGGCTTTCAGCATCCTCTCTCTTTTAGACCTGCCCTCCAGACATGAGCTCTTGAGCAAGGTGCTCTTTGCTTCTTGCACTTAATAAGTAATAGTTAGCAGTAAAAAAGGCAGGCAGAGTGATGTGTGGGGTGGGCAGCCCCAGGGTGAGGGATTTGTAATGTTGATGAGCTCTGGGTTTGCCTCTGCCACTGACTGCTGCTGGAGATTTAGCAAATCCTTTAATCTCTCTTCTTCCTCAGTTTCTCCAGTCGGTTAAGTGAGGATAATGAGCCATAACTAACTTGCAAGCTGTCGAGGGACCAGTTTAATTAGTGGCTGATCTTGCTAGGTGCTGTGGGGCTTCAGTTGGAGTCGTGGTACAGGAGCATGAGAAGGCTCTTAGGGGCTCAGGACCTGCAAGATATTTGTCTGCCTAAATACTTTGGTGGATCCAGGCTCCAGCTCACATGGCAACTCCTACAGCCCTCAGTGTTGTCTCTTTGAGGAAGGTGAGGTCTCCAGCCCCTTGGCAGGCTGTGCCCCATGGCAGTGAGCTGGGCATGTGGGGGGGGACTTTGGCTCCACTTCTTTTTGCTGCATATTTTGAATGCATTTTCCCTTTCTGCATGTGTGGGGGTTAATTGCCTCTTGCATCTGCCAGGCGCAGGGCTTCCCAGCCAGCGCTGCTCTTCCAGGAATAGAGGCTCTTGGTTTGCAACTCTCTGTCATAAATCCAAAAGAGAAAAAAGGAGGAGAAAGAAGGGAGGAAAGCTATTCCTTCCAGCCATCTCTGGCTTACATGGCCAATTGGATATGGTGGTTTCTTTTGAAGTAGGCAGGAGGTGAGGCAAAGGTGATGGAGGAAGAGTGATACATAGATGCTCCTCCATCCGTGGGTCAGCTGTGGACTCTCATGTGGGTATCTTCCAACCTTCCCTTGTCACGATGCTTGTTGCTTCCTTTGGATGCTCACTAGAACTTGGCTGCCTTTCTCTAACAGGGTGGAGAAAAGACTGCACTCAATACTTGTTATGAGATCTGATCTGACTTTTATTGGGAGTGCGTGTGTCTTATTATCTCCCTTGGTTTTCAGCTGTAACCACACGCTGGAGGCATGACGGCTGGTTTGTTGCTGTCTCCTGCTCTCCGTGCCGGGGTTGCCTCGCCTGCGCACGTTCCAGAGGATGAGCTGACACTGAAGCAAACCACATCCCTTGCCTTCCTTCTGTCTGCCTGCCTTAGTCCCTTAACAAATGCAATTATGTTTGTCTTGCTCCATCTTTTATCTCAAGATGAGCCCATGCTGACTAGTGCTTAGATTCTCATTCTCTTTTCCCCTGCCAAAAATGTAAGGGAACAGTATTTCACATGAAAGCCTTTGAGAAGCAAAGAAGCTCTTGAAATCTCATCCTGGAGTGACCTTTTTTCCTCCCTCCCTTCCCTTGAGCAGGCAAAGGGCATCCTGTGACCCGTCCACTCAATCCTGTAAATCGTTTTTATGGACATGTAAAATATCGTTGAAAAATACTTCATCCCTTTAAAGAGAAAAATAAACAGTTTCTCTCATCATTATACAGTCTGCAGGAAGAAAAGCACAGTAGGTATTGACAAAGCTTAAAAAGGAGGTGGAAAAAAAAAGAAAGCCCAAATTCAAGATGCTGAACTTCTTGCAAAACAACCTGCCTTTGATATTTACAGATGTGTAATTTGCTTCTTGTTGGATTTGGTGTGAACTCATCACAGGTTTGACTAAAAATCTCGTGGGAGCTGTTGGATGTCTTGGTGATGGTCTCTTGAGAGGGTGATTCACTGTACCACCCCTAAGAAGTCATCTGAACCAAGGGTGCTCATTTAAAGCATTCTTTCAAGGTCCCTTCCAACCCAAACCATGTGGTTGGGATTGGCCATCCCTTTTTTGTCAACGATGGTGGGAGCTTTGAACATGAACCTGCAGAAGGAATCTTGACTTCAAAAGGGCTGTAGTTAGCTGAGCTCAGTGCTAGCCTGAGTGTCAGGGTGCTTGCCTGGGGTTTTGCATAAATGTGGCTCCAACTAGTAGTGTTTTATCGCTCCACAATTCCCTTTCCATCAGCTGGGATTGATTTCAAGATGTGAACTTGACTTCTGTTGTGACCTGCAGTTGACTGTGCACTCCGTTATGTTTCAAAGTACTCTGAGAACCATAGAAATGTGAGGCCTTGTCTTCTGCCATTGAGATATTTTCATTCTTTTCCCCTTCTGGGGTTTCTTGCCTTTGAGTTGTGCTGGTGCCTTTGAAGTAAGGATGAATTTTAGCCACGGAGTTTCATCCTGGAGTGTAGATCCATGCTCAAAGGAGGGAAGCGCTCACTGCATTTTCTGTTTCCGATCAGCCTGTTACAGAGCTGGACCCAAGCTGTGAAATTCAGATGTAAATTCTTCCTAAGCCTAGGCAGGGTTTGATCACCCAGCTTTTAAGCTGGTGAGCACCAAAGCACAGGATGGGAAGCTTGGGATGCCTTCCTTGGAGATAGAAGTGACCACTGACTGCAGTCACACAAAATACAAGCTGGGAGTGAAGTTGGTGTAAAGGCATAGTGTTCCCATCTCCAACTTCCCAAGGCTAGGCTTAACAAGGCTGTTTCTACCTCCAAAGTGAGTCAGTGATGTAAAGGAAACCCAAGGTTAGGCTGAACATGATGGAGGCCAACTGGGACTCTGTTGGGCAAAAAAAACTATATGATGTTTCATCACCACCCTGAAAGCATCTGACATGAAAGACTTTGTTCTCATTGCATTCTCTGCATTATCCTTTAGCTCAGCCCCTGTGGGCCAGTGGGATTTCCACGTGGCCTTGCCAGCAGAGCCACCCTCAGCTGGTGGCTAATTGTCCATAGTCGCAGCTCCCAGCTCACTCCATTTATATCCACGAGCAGGGATGACTGGGAGCTGACTGCCTTCAATGGCAGCTGTGGAGAGACAAGAGGGGGAGAGGGGAGAGCAGCAAATGAGCCGTGCAGATGTTGGGAAGTGAATTAGCCTTTAAGAGTGTTTTCGGAGCCGAGGTAAGAGGGAGCAGGATGCTGACAGCATCCCTCCAGCAATCCCTCATATTTACCGAGGGATTGAGATGACTTTGTTCTCTTCTAGCGGATCGAAGGCTACCAAATTTCCAGAGCCTCTTAGGGTGCATGGCAGGGCTTAATAATAATGAATGAGCCAGGTCTTCAATATTTTACACATAGGTACCAGGCTTAAATAATAAATGAAGCAAAATTAATCAAGATATATCTGAAGGGAGATGTGGATATTCCAATGGGGGGAGCTCGGGAGCAGCTTGGCAATATGTGTCAACATGCAATAGAAATGAAGTTTTTCCTCAAAACTAACTGGATGTTGTTCCTCTTCCTTTAAACAATGTTACTTGTTCTGAGATTTCATGGTAAATGATCTGTTGCTTCCCAGGAAGAGTTATCCATGACCATGACCAAGAAAGGGACTTCTTTTGGAGAAGTCACAGAATCATAGAATCATTACGGTTAGAAAAGTCAACCAATTAACCTAACATTATCATGCTCATCACTAAACCATGTCCCTGAGTGCTATATCTACACATTTTTTAAACACTTCCAGGATGATTCCACCACCTTCCTGGGCAGCCTATGCCAATGACTGATAAGCCTCTTGCTGAAGAAATTCTAATATCCAATCTGAACCTCCCCTGGTGCAACTTGAAGCCATTTCCTCTTGTCCTATCACTTGTTTTCTTGAGAGAAGAGACCAAACTCCCCTTTCAGGGAGTTGTAGAGAGCAATAAGAGTCGTGATGCTTCACAGTCCCAGTCTTGTGTGATGTGTGGTAAAGGTGAGAAAAGGTAGAAATAAAAATGGAATGGATTTGAGCATCTTGAGTGATGCTAAGTAGGTGCAAATTCAGGCCAGATTCTGACAAAGGGGAGCTCCCTGAGACAGACAGCTTCCTTTCTTTGCCTCCCTTTTTCCTCCCTTTCCTACCCTCCAGTGCTGCTGTTCCTCCTGCTGATTCCTGCCAGCCTGGTATTGCCTTCACATCACACACAGGGCAAAGGAGAGAGAAGCAGGATGAATCCATGTCACTTCTCTCTCTGTTTGGCTCTCTCTTGGAGCAGGCAAGCCCCAGCATGGAAGCACCTGGGCTTATTTCCATTGAGAGAGTTCAGAGCAGCCTTGTAGGCTCAGATGTTCATCATCCTTTGACTTTCAGTGAGTTTTGGGTGCTCAGCTGTTAGATTCCTTTGTGGATCTGGGTTTTAAGCCTTCCAGCTCTCCTCTCTGACGAGGGTTCCTTTAACCTTTCCTCTTGTCTGAAGCAAGCACATCACATAAGCCCCATGTACGCAGGTGGAACAGGGGAGAGACCCTTTGCCCTTTTCCTTCATTGAACGTAACGACTCTGGGATCCCCCATAAAGACTCTGGATTTCCCTTATGGAACAGTCTGTGGCAAGAGACATACAAGGTAATTGGAAAAGTAGCCAGGTTTGAGATTAAAGTTGTTCCATCAGCTGAGACGTCTGTTGAAAGCTTCCCCTCTGGCTGATTTACATAATGCTCCTAACCATTTCAGGAGGAGTGTTGGGAATCCCATAATGCAAATAACCCCAGAGCCTATATCATCAAATGCCTTCACCTGATTCCAGGATGAGCAGGGAAAGAAATTTGCCACATGTTTTCCCCAGCTCAGCAATGTCTCCTCTGCAGACGGAATTGCTAACAATATTCCGACCTGTTGGAGCACAACATTGGAACGTATAGAAACAAGACCCGCAGCCACGTTCTGCAATTCAATCTCCTCTTTATTGCAGTGGTGCTAGAGGTGTGCTGCATATTAGCCAGGATTTTTTTCCCCTGACTAACCTTGGCTAGGTTTCACTACCACTTCCCAGCTCTGCTAGGAGTCAGTCCATGTGGATCCTTGTCCCAGTGCTGGGAAGGTGACTGGCTTCCCATCCCAGATGGAGTGGTGACTCAACATGAGCTCCCCATATAGATTGTGCTGCTAAATGTCTAGCTTGAATTCCCATTGCTGGCCAAGTGGAGGCAGGGCTGTTGGGAGAGTAGATGCTCTTACCTTCTCTGGATTATGGTGATGCTGCTGTAAGCTGATGATGCTGCATCGACATCGGTGCCCCTGTGCAGATTTCTCCCTGCTGAGGATCTGTGCTCTAATCCTCTCTGTTGTTTTTTTTCTTCCCCCCTCACTCTGCTTTTATCTTCTGGAGAAGAACAATATATCTCCAACCCGCTTGGTAGTTTCATTTCCGTTCCTCGATTGAATTATACAGAGGGTGCACTCGAGTGAGTTTTAAATCTAAATGAAAATGTAAAGAACCTTTTGCCGTGGTGCCGAATCCTACAATAAGGCAAATTGTTTAACTTCCTCAACCCCCCCCATCTGGCCCTAATTGATTCTTGTAACCCAACTGTGATTTCTAACATGTTCTAGTCAAAGAAATCTACCGGCACTAATGCAACACAGTGAGCTCTTGCTATGGACTTTACCATGGCAGTGAGATCAGTGTCCCTTCCGAGGGAGCCAGCGAGCCTCCACCACCCTGCCTGGCCATGGGCAAGCAACAGCTCTGGGGGAGGTTTTTCCCCAAGAACTTTGGTTTCTAAAGATGGGAGGAAAAAAATTTTACTCTTATAGATGTCTGAAAATAGAGTAGCTTGTTGTATTTTTTTCGTTTTTATGCTTAATTCTGTAATTCCAAGATCTAATCCTAAATCACTTCCTACTATCGTAAACCAAAGTGGAGATAGAGTCAGAAAACAAAACGTAGCCCGTGCTTTAAGGCCAGGACTGTTTATTTTCTCTGTGGCCAGGTTGTAGAGAAGATGATGTTGATAGTATAGAGAAGATTGGTTGCTCAGAGTTGTGGTAGATGCCTCATCCCTGGAAACATTACGAGTCAGGTTGTTTGGGGCTCTGAGCAGCCTAGTTGAAGATAGAATCATAGAATCATAGAACAGTTAGAGCTGGAAGAGACCTTGGAGATCATCAAGTCCAGCCTTTGTCCTAGCCCTAGCAACTTACTAAATGATGCTCCCCAATGCAACATCTACCTGTCTCTTAAACCCCTCCAGGGATGGGGACTCAAGCACCTCCCTGGGCAGCCTGTTCCAATGGCTGACAATCCTTGCAGCAAAGAAATTCCTCCTAATGTCTAGCCTGAATCTCCACTGGGGCAATTTCCATCCATTTCCCCTTGTCCTATCACTCTCCACTAGGGAGCACAGAGCAGTCCCTGCCTCTCTACAACCTCCCTTCAGGTAGTTCTAGAGAGCCAGGAGGTCTCCCCTCAACCTTCTCTTGTCCAGCCTAAACAGGCCCAGATTCCTCAGTGTTTCCTCATAAAAGATGACCCTGCTCACTGCAGGGGTGGTTGGACTAGATGACCTTTCAGGGTCACTCCCAACCCAAACCATTCTATTATATGGTAACTTCATCCTCCTCTTTCCCCCATCCGTTTATGTACCTGCAGCTCTTTCCTTTCCCTTGGAAATCCCACAGGAGGAGGCTGCTCTTTGGGGAGCAAAGATTAAAAGCATTTTAGATGAGGCTGTGTTCAACCACAGCCCTGTGTGTGAACTCCAGGATGTTTTGGCATTTGGATTCAGCCTGTGCTTTGGGCAGAGGTTGAATCCTGTTTCTCAGCAGCGGCTTGCCTGAGCCTCAGCCCTGCTGTGCACAGCAGGGATCCAGGGGCTGTCGTCCAAGGATGCTTTCACTCAGCATTACAGCTTGGATCCTCTTGAGCCATGCTAGGAATAGAAGGGTGGCTTTGCTTTTTTTTTTCTCCTTCTTCTCCTAAGTATGCTAAAACCATTGAGTTTCTGGATATCCTTAGCTTCTTAGTTAATACAGTGAGAGTGTGAACCTCTGGGCCTCATCCAGTTCTTGTGTTGTGCTGGCCACAGGATGAGTTCAGCCAGGTCTTTGGAGCCACAAAGGAGCTGGCTGTAATTTCTCTGTTGCTACAGCTTTCTGGAAGTGTTAATGTTTATCTCCTTGCTCTGGGCTATGGATGTCAGAGAATTGGAAACCATTTACCCTGGGCATCATATTTTAAACAAGAGGAGTAGGGACTGTGTTGGTTGGAATAGAGAGGGGAAGTGGAAGAGGATCTTCACAGAGTGGAGATAGAAGCCCTTGGGGAAGGAGGTGTTTGTGGAGAGGAAGTGGAAGGGGATCTCCATGGAATGGAGATAGAAGCTGCTGTTGAAGGAGATCTTATCCCCTATGAAAACAGGCTGAAACAGTTGGGATTGTTCAGCCTGGAGAAGAGAAGGCTTCGAGGGGATCTTATAGCAGCTTTCCAGTACCTAAAGGGAGATTATAAGACAGAAGGGGAGAGACTTTTTAAGTGGTCAGACTGTGATAGGACAAGGGGGAATGGTTATAAGCTGAAGGAGGGGAAATTTAGATTGGAGATTATGAGGAAGTTCTTTCCCCAGAGAGTGGTTAGGCACTGGCACAGGTTGCCCAGAGAGGTTGTGGATGCTCCATCCCTGGCAGTGTTCAAGGCCAGGCTGGATGCAGCCCTGGGTGACCTGGGCTAGTGATTGGCATCCCTGCTCAGTGTGGGGAGGTTGGAACTAGATGATCCTTAGGGTCCCTTCCAACCTGCCCATTCTAGGATTCTATGATTTTCATGGAGGGGAGGTGGAAGGAGATCTGCATGGAGTGGAGGTGGAAGCCATTGTGGAAGAAGTTCTTTGTGAAGTGGATCTCCATGGAGTGGAGATAGAAGCTGTTGTTGAAGGAGATCTTCATGGAGGGGAGGCGGAAGGGGATCTTCATGGAGTAGAGGTGGAAGCCATTGTGGAAGGAGGTCTTCCTGGAGGGGATGTCCCTGTTGCCTCCATACAAGTGCTTCTTTGTTGTCCAGCAGTTACACCTCTTGCTTTCTTTACCACGTTGCTGCACTTACATCTCAGGGTGCCATAAGACCAGTCATCTTTGGCAAGGGGGTGGTGAGAGGCTCTTTTTGACCACAGTCAACCAGTTGAGTTGTGACACCAGGGAGCCACCAACAATGACCATGACAGATGTTTTGCAGACAGCAGTTGGCTTCTCCAGGCAAAACCCAGGATCACCCTCCCAAGCACTGGGCACACAGGCAGTCACTGGTGTGCTGGTGGGTATGGCATGGGTAGGGAGCAAGTTCCTCCTCTCCCCAAGCAGACCTTGTAACACCAGCTCCAGTGTTGCTGGTTGTAATTTCTCTTGCAGCTGAGATAAAAAAGGTAAAAAAAAACCCAAACCACCAACAACAGATACTGGAATCTATGTGATATGAGATTTACATATATAGAAGGACTAAAAAGCTTCATTTTTGTTTGTTTTTTGTTCCTGTTTGTTTGCTTTCTTACTTTTCCGACTGCTTTTCCCATTAAATATTCAATATATGCCTGTCTGCTATTTTCTGGAAAGCTCAGAGGACATCTGGAGAACTTGTTAGGATTATGTTGTTTGAGTCATGATTTCTTTGGAGGATGAGGGGTAGCTGCCAGTTTCTAACCCTACTTTTGGGGATGAATTTTGTTGTCACCTCCCTTTTTAATGATTTTGGGGGGTGGAAGAAAACCTCAGGAGGGAGATGTCCTTGTTAAACCCTTCACTGTGAAATAATGCCTCAGAAAACCTCCACTTTTGGGGGATCTAATGAACCTCCCCAGGAGACAGAACTCTATATTCCTATTTTTCCTGCAGTAATGTGAAAGAAGAGGTGAGTTAACTAGCAAGACCATTTTTTTTTTTGAGGTTAAAAAAATAAGAGACCAGGCAACCTCAACCCCCACCTTTCTGTATGCACTGCTTGTAAGTGGGGAAAAAAAAAAGGCAGCACCCTGCTTTTTTCCATTAAGCTTCTTCTATAATGTATTAATAGAGAATTATGTCCTGGCTATAGGATTATTAAAAAAGAAGAGAGATAAAAATGATAGAAATGAATCCCTATGCTATTATGCGGATGACAATAGATACACTTAAGCCTTCCAGCCCTGACCTTGGCACATGTTTCATCTCAACTCTCCAAGAGTCTGAAATTGATACACTGACATTTAGCATTAATATGAAGAACCATCATCTTCCCCCAAGAGCATCAGGGGCTGGGAAGGTTTTGCCAGTGCTCTGAGAGGCAGAGCAGGACCTCTTCTCATCCCAGTGCAAATCCTTACATCCTCCCACCATGATTTTTCTTCTCTCGCTACATAAATTTTTGTAGGAGGTGTGGAGCCAGGTACTATCCTCTCCCTGCTCCTTACTTCCCCCTGATCATGATTGGTTTGCAGCAGGAAAACTCCATCCCAAATGCCAGACCACCTCAGCAATGTGAGAGAACCATTGCTCCTGCTGTCCCCAGGTTGTGGCACACCGATGGGTGCTAGGAAGAAAGATGGTGTGGGGATGAAGAAGATCCAAGTTGAGATTTTTTTTTCCCCTCTATATTTAGAAATATGAATCTCCCCACATCTGGAGGCAGCTGTGAGCATTTTTTTCCCCTGGTGCCGAGCATTCCTTGCAGAAGCATAGCAGATGTGGTCCCTATCCTCCCCATCCCTCTTGTAGCATCTCTTCCCTCACTACTGGGGACTCTCCTGAGCTTGGAGAGGGAAATTAGTTTTCCAGGAGCCACATCTGGTCACTGAATGAGGAAAGGGGACAAGTTACCACTGAGGACTTGTGTCCATCAGAAGCATGTCCATAATGGTTGCTGGGAAGCATCCTTCTGGATAGGGCTGGGTCTGAGCTGGCTCCTCTGCTTCCCTGGTATCCCAACCTCACATGGCTTCCCTGGCCTCAAGCTGCCAGACATCACTGCCATTTCCCACAGCGTGCTGTTAATCCTGTGGTGAAGGCAAAAGGTTTCCACTCTCCTTTCCTTCCTCACACCACGTTTGTTTAGCCCTTAAGCTACTGTGAACATTGAGAGGGAGAAAGAGCTGCGTAATGTAGTGACAGCTCTGCTGTGCTCCTGCTAATGCAGCTATCAGTTGATCAATGAGATCCTCTGCAACCTCTTGTGAGGATTAAAAATAAGGAATGCTTTCCTGGACTGAAACCCAACTTCCTTAGCTGGGTGCTTCAAGTGGGAGCTGCCTGCAAGGAGTAATGCCAGGGAAAGGGGTGTCTCTGGGGGAGCTGCCCAAGGAGGGGGAGGATGCAGCAGATGTGAGGAGACAAGGGGAGGGAAGTGTAGGCATGCTGGCAGCTTTCCTTCCACTTAGTCAAAGGCTTGCAACACCCTCCTGAGCACCTCTCCATCACCTCTGCACCCCAAAAAGGGTGTGTGTGCAGCCACAACCCTCTCCATCCCTGTGCTTTCAGGCATTACCATGGAATACTCTCGTGCTGCCAGTCACACACATGGGCATGTTGCTGAGTGACCAGCTTGAGATGGAGCATCCAATCTGGCCACAAAGGGACAAATACAGGCTGGCTGGGAAGGCTCATGGGAGGACATCTCTCCAGAGATCTTGGTGTGGTGGCTTAGCTGCCTCTAAGCACCGTATGGGCTTCTTTCTTTCCTTGTCTCTGGTTTTATTTATAGCCTTGGTTGGCTTTTTTAATTATTATTATGATCACTCCTGCAGAGCTGTAAAGTCTTTGAGGAAAAGCAGAAAAAAATACTAGGGCAAATGTGTCAGGCAAATTAAAGTGGCTTGTTAGAGTCAGCTACAGCTCCTGTAGCCTTTGCTTTCCATGGCTCTCTAGCCCTGGTCCCCATGTACATATAGATGCTCTCCCTCCTCTCAATTTCAGTGTCAGGAACTTTATTGGCATGACAAGATATACTGTGTTGCTGGAGTTAATACAGTCTCAAGTGTGTATGTCTGAGAGAGGTTTTCACAGTAGTAATTGGGTTTTATACAGTGTGTCCAGTTCTATATTTGGTGGCTGAGGCGCAGCTATATCAGGAAGCCATTTCTGCCACCTCTGCTTGAATTATGCAGATGGGTTTTTTCCCCCTTCTTTGCTTTTAAGGGTGAAACAGGCAGTTTGTGCAGCCAGCTTGCTCCTTGCCTACCCTGCTGTGCCCTGGAAGGGGGTCTCTTGGCTCAGCCTTGGAAGATTAGGCTGTGCCAACTGCTGTCAGGCTGATTTTTGCTCTGTCCCCACTGGCGCTGTGGTACCTTTCCATGGAAGCAGATCAAGCACAGGCAGTGTGGTTGAGTCTCCAGAGTGGACCCAAGGGTATATTTATCCTCTGTACTTAGGCATTGCTTGGTCTGGGTGTTGGAGCTGGAGCAGGCTGGAGGAGAAGAGGCACCTCACTGATGGAAGTGGACAGAGTAGGGGTTGGCTTCCATTTTCTGCCCTTCCTTATATCTCTCCTTCCTATCCTCTTTCTTTTCCTCCTGTTACTTGATATTTATTTCCCTCCATCACTTTTCTTCCTTCACCCCGTGGAGACATATCCTAGCCCCACATCCACCCCAGTGCAAACAGCCCAGCAGAGAGCAAAGGTGGCACGTGGGCTCTTTGCAGAGCTAAGGGACAAAAGGGACTGAGGACAGCCAGTCCACGAGATGAAGAACCTTTGCTCCAAGAGGCGATGAAAGGCAGCAGGATTGGAAATGATTTTATTTCAATTAGATTTTAATTAGCCACTGTCTCCGAGCTGTCGGATCACTCGCCAAATAATTGAAAAGCAACAATATTTGCATGTGGAGCCTGGAAGAATAGCTGCCTCTGATCTGTGGCAGGCAGGGTTTGGGGAGATAATTCCCAAGGTCAGCTGCTCCTCGCTGGTAGTTCAGCGTGGGCAAGTTTCTTGCAAATAACCCACTGCAGCCTCACACTAATTTTACAGTAAATTAATGCCGAGCTGGCGTTTGTGTGGATTTAATTAGCAGGCAACACAAACTTTTATAAACCTTTTGCAGTGGCAATTTAAACCTGATTGCAAAGTTATTAAAGGCAGCCATGGCACGTTGCTTCTGGAAGTCTGCAGGGACTGAGGTGTGTGAAGGCACGAGGGCTGCACGATGCTGCTGGAGCTATCCAAGGCTGGGGCCGGCAGGAGAAAGCTGCTGGCTTGCTGGGGATCATATAATAGTCTTGGGTGGAAGAGACCTTTAAGATCATTGAGTCCAACCGTTAACCAGCACTGCCAGGTCACCACTAACCCATGTCCCTCAGCACCACATCTCCATGGCTTTTCAATCCCTCCAGGGATAGTGACTCAACCACTGCTCTGGGCAGCCTGGGCCAGGGTTTGGCAACCCTAATGTCCAACTTAAATTTACCCTTGTGCTATAGTCTCTCATCCTATCACTTGTTCCTTGGGAGAAGAGACCAACCCCCTCCTCGCTCCAACCTCCTTTCAGGGCTTTGCAGAGAAGTGCAAGCATAGGATAAGCTGAGGGTCTGATGTCTGCATCACCTGCCTTGTTGTTGCTCTATGGCTGGAGGAGATCCTTGGTAGCAATTCCTCCTGCATTCCCCAGTGGGTTACATCCTTATAGGAGATGAAAGATGCTGGCTCTCAAATCTGGCCTGAATTGCTCTTCTGCCCCTTTCTAGGCAGATGCCACATGGTTTTTACAGGAGTTACAAATAGTTGGGAGGCTGTGTGGCTCATAAAAGCCACCATGCTCCTCTCAGCACATGCAGTTTATGAGCAGGTCTGTTGTCTGTGGCAGTAATGTGTTGCACGGTCCCTGAGAGGTGGTAGATGGTGAGTTTCAGAGTACATACCTATAGCTGGTGTGACAGATAATTAAAATAAGCAGGTTAGTAGCCTCACCTGGGTTACAGCTCCCATCATTCAGGGTGGGCATGGGTGTCAGTCCAGCCATGGCATGGAAGAAATAGCCCTGCAGCAGCTGGATGAGGCTGGCTGGCTGTGTTAAAGACATTAAAAATATTTATCCACTCTGGAATGATGGGATTCCTTTTTAAGTGCCTGCAGAGTGAGGCCATTTCTTATTTTGCAAATAGTTGCATTTAAAGCCTACCTCTATCTCTATGTATGTATGTGCATATCTGTAAGGGAAAAGGCAGCTCTGGACAGAGCAGCTTTAACTGCCTTTGTAAAGAGCAGCTTTTAATTACAATGGAGGGGTTGGTGCAGGGAGTGCAGGACACCTCTGCAATCAGCCAGAGAGGTTCTGTGCTCCATGCCTCCCTCCTCCCACGTTCGGAGGACAATGGCAAGTCATTACGGACCCATAATGAGAGACGCGGTATCTAAGGGCTGCATTCTCTTCCCCAGGCTGGGCGAGTGACGAACCGTCGCCGTTCTTTTTCTTTCCCTTTTCTCTTTGCTAATAGCCTTCTTGCTGGAGCCAGTCGCTTCCAGCCCAGCTTCTGGGCCGCTGGCTGCTGTGCTTGGCTTCAGGTGCCGCGTGATGGAGTGCCGAGCCCTGTTCTGCTGTCTGGAGCTCCGTGTAGCTCTGGAGCTGCTCCACGGGCTTGCATTTGTCTGGCATGAATGGGAGCAGAGCCTGGCCTGCTTCAGCCTCCTTCCCTGGTAGCTGGAGGAGAGCTCTGATTAGTGATTGATTGCTGGTATTAATTTGCTGCTTGTAAGAGGTGTCCAAGGACAAGTCTGAAATGGCTCTTGCGTAGCCAAGGGGTGTCGGGAAGAGTTGATGGATTCAGAGGGGAACTGAGTGCCTGCAGACACTTTTCCCAGGGTGTCTGAGGTGCAGGAATCTGTTTGGGAAGGTTGTAATGTGGCTGGTTAGACCTGGGTGGCTGTGGAGTTGCTCTCTCCTTAGCTCCTCCATGCCTGTACCTGGGTCTCTTCAGCCTGGACAAGAGGAGACTGAGAGGAGACCTCAGGAATGCTTAGAAATATGTGAAGGGTGAGTGCGAGGAGGAGAGAGCCACGCTCTGCTCCATGGCATCCAATGGTAGGACAAGAGGGAATGGGAGCAAGTTGGACCACAGCAGGTTTAGTATTAACAGGAGGAGAAACTTGTTTGCAGTTCAGGTGCCAGAGCACTGGCCCAGGCTGCCCAGGAGGCTGTGGAGTCTCCTTGTCTGGAGCCATTGCAGAGCTGCCTGGACACATTGCTGTGTGAGCTGGTCTAGGTGCTCCTGCTCTGGCAGGGGGGTTGCACTGATGATCTTTCTAGGGCCCTTCCAACCTCTGACATACTGGGATCTTAGGTCCCTGGTTTTCAGAGATGCTGGACTAGCATTTTTCCATACAGGTAAAGACTATCAGGTGTCCAGCAGGTTGAATGCAGGGTTCAGATATTCAGGGGGAATTAGGTAGGCTCTGAAACCCCAGGGATGCCAATATTCATTCCTTGGGTTCAACTTGGGTGACAGGCAGGATAAGGCTCAGACACATCTTTGGTGGACTGATTTTTGAGGTCTCAGTCAGAAAGGGTTCAGCTTCCAGATGCTCTGGTCTTTGAGAAAGTGGCTGCTGTGACCCAGATCCTTCTCATTTCTGGCTCTCTGGTCCCTTCTGCAAACCTGAGCCTGGATCTGGAACAGGGTGAGGTGGGAAAGAGGAGAGGGGAGTGCTAAAAAGGTCCAGAACACAAGAGTAGAAGATCTGAGAGATACTTCCAGATGGATGTGGGTAGGAAAAGGAGAGAGAATGCTATTTGCAGCGTGCAATTTAAATAAATCTGAAGAGGAGAGGAGATGGCAGTGCTGAGCCTGTTGATGTGTCTGATGAAGCAAAGCTGATTCACCTCGAAGTTGACACTGCTCTGCTAATGTGCCTGCAAATAGCAGCTCCTGTCTGCCTGCCATGAAGCCCTTGCTGGAAGGCTGGCCTGTCACCTGGGGGGTTATAAAAGCCAATGCCTCCCCTTTGATTGGAGATGGTTTCTAGCTGGGTTCCCACACACCCACCCAGCTCCAGCTCCTGCTGCCAGCTAAAGGAGCAGCACATTGGCTCCAGCTCTGCCAGTGGAGAGCCAGGTACCATTAACTGTGTATGCATTTCAATTGCCTCCCTTTACTTTGGTTTGCAGGATGGGGGCATGCGTGTGGAGCGGGAAGGAAGGAAGGAAGGAAGGACTATGGGGATGTGGCTTTTGGAATGTAATTGCAGCGATTTACCCATTTGCTGTTGGGAGCACGAGGGAGTTGTCATTGCCTGCTGCACGCACGAGGCACAGAGCAACATCCAGCGCTGCCGTCAGGGTTTATGGGGAGGGGAAAAGGAGGGAATGAAAAGCCTCTGCTAGAAGGGGTGTAGAGGATTCACAGGCACTAAAAATACTCCTCGGTAATCAAACTCCTGCCGCTCACCATTGTGCTCTCCCTTGCTGCTGGTACTCATCAGTCCCTCGGGGTATAAATAGCAGTGCTCGTGACAGAGCTGTTGGCTTCTTGTGACATCCCTGTCGCTGCGGTGGTGCTGAGCCCTGGTGGCACAGATACTGGGCTGGCACACAGCCTGAGGAACAGGCTTGGGCATGGACCCCCACTGTGAGGAAGCAGCAGCCCAGGATTAGGGCACTAACTCATGGGATGCTTGTTGGGAGAAATGAAAGACTGGAAGGAGATGAAGCTGTATGTGCATATGGGTAATGAGGGTTTCTGAGCTCTTTCTGTTGCCCATGCTAGAAATGACCTTGTGATCTGTTGGATATTGGTTCTCATATCCTTCCCCACCCTGTATCCTTCACACTCAGGGACTTCAGCTCATCAGAGCAGCAGGAGAGGGAGGGAGATGTGCAGACCAGCTCCTTTCCTCACAGAGTTTTGTGCAGGGCCAAGCAGAGCTCCTGGCAACCCCCCGAGGGCTGCCTGCAGGACCTGAAGGCAAGGGAAAGAGAGAGAGATGCCATCTCGTTTTTTCCAATATGTCAGAAGTTGTTATAGAAAAGAGACCGATCGATGGCTCTCTGTGTCCACTGCGAGACACAACAGGAAGGAATCGGATTAATTTGCAGCAGGGAAGATCAAGGCTAGATATTTGGGAATAGCAATCTCTCCAGTAGCAAGCATTGGAGAGTGCTGGGAGGGGATGGCGAGAGAAAGCAGTGTGTCTCACTGCTGGGGGCTTCTAAGAGCAACGTAGGCAAATATGTGGTGGGCATGGGATGAGCACAGCTGCTGCTGCCTCAACAGTGCAGCCTGGCACTCATGAGGTCCTTCTGGGAGGCTGGAAGTGTTGGCTTCCCAGGGTGGTGTTTTCTCTCACTGTTAGAGCCCAGTGCAGCAAACGAGACTGCTGCGATATGATGCTTATTAAGCAATTACTAGGGGAAGTGGAGGGGGTGTCTTCAAACTGGCTGCTCTGCAGATTTCCTGTGAAAACTGTCTCGCTGCAATCCAAATGTCATCAGTCATCAGCAGCTTGAACAGCCTCTCCGAAACCTCCGAGTGGGACGTATGCACTGGTTCATTACAGCTGTCATCCTGCTGGGGCTCAGCTTTATTTGTGGCAGTGGTGTTGTTCACAGAGAGCCTCTGCTGTGCTTTTTGGACACGAACGCTGCCTCTGGGGGCTAGGAGCTGGAAAAAGTTTCATCTGCTTCCAAGGCAGACTCTGTGTTTGTAACCACCATGAAAGCATGCAAGGGTAGAGCAGATCCAGGCAGCCCCAGCCTCTGTCTATAAGCCTCTGACCTAGCAAAACCAGCAACCTCCAAGCATCATCCTTGCTCACTGGCCTTATTTGCAAGGGCTTGGAGACAATGGGAGCTTTGCAGGGGGGTTTGAAGGAGGCAGGAGATGAGGAGATTATCCTGGTTTTGCAGGGGGGTTGTACTAGATGATCTCCAGAGGTCCCTTCCAACCCCTAACATTCTGTGATTCTGTGAGGGGACAAGGTGGGTTTCCAAAGCCTCTGTCCTTCTCACGTGGCTTGTCTGTTTCCCATGTCTGGTAGTGGTGTTTGGGAGAAGATAGGCAACCCAACACTGTACTCTCAGGTGGTGGTCCATCTTACAGCTGCAACAACAGATCCTCCACCTAATCAGAAGCTTTTTATGCCTCCAAGAAGGAATTTCTGGAGACTTCCTTGGGGAGGGTGGAGCTCAGCACCCCTCTGTGCATGGACACTTGCCTAAACTTTTTCCCCGTGGCCTGTTGTAGGGTTAAAGAGTATTCTTCACTGCAGTTAGAGAGGGGATAAAATGTGAGGCCAGGAAAGAAGAAACCTAATGGGTAGGTAATTAAAGGACATGCCAGGAGCTAGATGGATGAATAGAGCAGAGGGAGGATGCACAGGGGCTATAGAAACACATCAATACATGTATGAGGAAGGGAGAGATGGACGAGAAGATGAATTTATGATCATTCCTATCTATTATTATTCTGAGTCAGAGGCTCAGATCACATCTGGAAAGTCTCCAAACGTGCCCTGGTGCCATAAGGTTAATGCAAGGCCAGAGAGTCTGCTGAGATCCCCTGGGCTCAGAGCCGGATTAGGCAAACACCAGCTGAAACCTAAGGTGGGCAGATAGGGGAACAAGAGATAACAGGGTGAGCAGCAGGGCTAGAGGGCTTCCTGGCTGGGATTAGTGAGCAATGATACAGGCTGGCACCAGCTTGGGCTCATCAGGGAAGCATTATCATCCAGTATGGTGCCAGTGGGGAAGCCCAGACCTCTTATAGGAGGGAGGAGGCAGCATCTTGTTAATTGTGTTGCTGGATGGGGTGGGCTTGTAGTTGGTTGTGCTCCCTGCTTTCTGGGTCGGCTAGATATGGCTCCTGCATCCCTTTCTGCCCAAGAGATGCTTCAGCCATTAGTGGCAAGTTGGGGTTATGGAAACCTTTGCTGCCCGGATGTCCTGAGTTGGATTTTTGATAATAAAGGTCTTGGTTGAGTCTCAGGAGCAGGGGAGCCTTGAAGGACCTTGGATCCTGAGTTAAGACCAAAGGGAGAGGTTACTTGGCTGTTTGCTGCAGCTTAGGAGAATGACGATGCCGTGAAGCCCAAGCAGTGATAGGACACATTCCTGGCTTCACTGCCTGGCAGTTTACATGCCACAAAATGTCACTTTCTCCTTCTGGAGGTTAAACAAGTGGCTGGCAGGCAGCTGCATGCCTTGCCATAGCATTTCTGCTGTGGTTCAGAGGAGGTCTGCAGCCCTGTGCTCCATGGAAGGGATCCAGCAACTCAGGAAAGCTGAAGCAATACTTGACAACAAGGGATGAGCCATGAGACTTGTTGAAAAAGACACTCAGTTGATGTGCTCCTCCCTGGAAACCTTCTGAACCTTCTCCTTGCCCCTCACACCTCATCTGAAACACACTTCTGTTGTTCTAGCTCCACAGGCTTTGGGGGCTGAGTGAGATTTACCTCTCCAGTGACACATAAAGGGACAAAAAAACCCCAACCCTGAGCAGACTGGAGCAAGGTTCATCTGCTGGAGGCATGAGCCAGTGGGATAGTGTGTTTGGAAGGACAAGGGCACGTGGCTGTTTGTTTATTCCTCACTCTAATAATCGGCTGATTAAGTTGCATTTTTATTTGGTTTCAGCGGCAATAGATTGAGAGCTGTAATATCCACTCACACCTCGTAATTACCATTAATTTCTTCTGTCTCCTCGGTGTGAGGCAGGGCTGGGGTTGGCAGAGGCAGCCAGGGAGCACGGGTGAATGGGATCGTGGCACTTTGCATATTGATGAGCCGAGGTGATGCTTGCTCCTCAGCCCGGGGGCTGAGACAAGCGGAGAGCAAGGAATTGGTGGGGAGGGAGAAAGGGTGAGGA
>VWZO01012079.1:54673-92671 GCA_013396975.1 Bucco capensis
GGGGAGAAAAAATCCACCTTAAATCCCAGACAAAGGCAAGTCGGGCAAAGTACCGGAGTCAGCACAACAGGCTGTGAGAGTCTAATTACCATAACGATGTGAAAGAGCCCAATCAGCAATCTGGGGCTAATCTTTCATGTATTACAGGTCTGTCTTTCGGAGCCTCCACAGCTAAATGCATTTTTAATGAAGATATTCCTAGACTCGCAGATAATTTCCCACTCTTTACAAGGAGGGGATCAGAGCTCATTAAGAGGGTCGTTCTTCTTTATATATATATATATATGTATTTCTCTGGGTGTATTTATATGTCTCCCAGTGCTTCAAGAGGGTGATATACATGCCAGTGGTGGCAAAGAGGCAGGACAAAAGGAAATGGCTTCAAGTTGCACCAAGGGAGGTTCAGATTGGATATTAGGAAGAATTTCTTGCCCCAGAGGGTTCTCAGGCATTGGCACAGGGTGCCCAGGGGGGTGATGGAATCACCATCCATGGAAGAGTTAAAAAAAACTCCATGTAGATGTGATGCCTGGGAACATGGTTTAGTGGTGAGCATGGTTGGACTCAATGATCCCAGAGGTCTTTTCCAAGCATAATGATTCTGTGATCCCCTGTGACAGGGAGGGATGCTCACTGTGAAGGGACAAGCTCTCACTGGGAAAGTTTGCTGTCTGCATCTCCCATGGGTTTGGGTGCTCCTTCCCTCTCCTGGGGCAGTCAGAATATAAGAAAATACAATAAAAAGATGGCAGGAGTGGGGATGGGAGTCTCATGGAGGAGGATGGGTTGTGGTGAGGCCAAAGCAGAGGTGAGCAATGGGTGCAGTTACTGCATCCTTGTCTATGGCTGTTGTGGGACTGTAATGGTATTATTGCTCTGTGCTGATTTCTCATGCTGCTTTCTAAAGTGCTGCCAGATGAAATCTGGCTGGAAATTAAAGGGGAAGCTGAGGCTAGCCTGCAGAGGATGAGTTATTTGGGAAGGGAGCAGGGCTGTCTCATCCCGCTCCCCATGGCATTCGTCTCACCAGGATCTCAGCAGAGGCTTTATCAGGGAGCAGGAGAGAGAGGAAAACAGGGAGATTGCCATTAAAGCATCAGACAGCTGGCTCCTGCCAGGAGGAGGATGTGGAGGGTGTGTTTCCAATTATCTCTGTAGATGGGGCCAAATCCCAAGAGGGGATGAAAAACTCAAGTCAAAATGAGGGCAAGGAATTGCCAGCAAGAACCGGGGAGCGATGATGGCTCTGGTCCAGTGCCACATCTCCGAGGGTGGCTGGTGAGGGAATGTCATGGTGCTCAATTATAACCTGCCCAAAGGGAAGAGTCTTTGAACTCGAGGGAAGAAGCACTTGCCTGCAAGCAGGAGTGTGTCTGAAGCATGTATTTGATGCTGTTGCAATGCTGAGTTTTCTCCTGGGCTGTGAAGTCTTTGAGCCTCGACAGTGGTGCTGGGGGCTCCTTCTCTCTTGAGATTTAGCTTGGAAACCTAAGGATGGAAAAGGCCTCTGGAGCATAAAGGTCTTTGAACACACTCTAGAGATGGGCTGGAGCAGCGATGTGTTAGGTCTAATCCCTTGCTTTTGGGTATGAGCCTTGCAAGAGCTCACTTTGGCCCATGGCTGAGCCAGACTTAGCTCTTAAGTCTGGGTGTTCACTTTGGGTGGCCAAATTTCCTGTTTCTCTGGTGTCTCCTTCCAACTTCCCTGCAAGTTTATGCTCTGCTTGGACTAATTTCTGGCCTCATTGCTTCTTGGTGTTTGGATTGCAACCAGCTTGTGGAGGTCTTTTGGTTTCTATTCATAGCAGGGCCAGAAGTTTATGGAGCAAATGTGCCAGCAAGGGTGCTGGGAGGAGTATTTGTACATCCTGGTGGAATTCTTTCACCCTCAGTCTGTCTCCAGGAGAGCCCAATGTGACAGCAACAGGAGGCTGTAGACTGCAAGGGGTTAAAGAGGTAAAGGAGTGAGAGGAGAACAGTAAAAATTTGCAGGGATGATAAACACCACTGAGGGTGATTTTCTCTGCACAGAGCAGGCCATTGATCTGTGATTAGAGTAGCTGAAGCTTTTACAATCAATCAGGTAGGAAATTGCATCACTGGAGGTTCAGAGGTCAGAGAAACTGGGGAGAGCAGGAGGAGAAGAAGAGAAGCCAGAGCCTCTCAAAGGGATTTGGAAAGACAACAAGGAGCTGCGTGTGGATGTGAAGCTCAGGGCAGTAACATTTTTCTGTGTGTGTTTGTTTTGAGGGTCCAAGGGTGTTCAGCTTGGTTTAGCTGGCCAGCTTGGGAAGCTTGAGGCTTTCCTGACTTGTGCACTGAATATCAATCTGTTATGTGGACAAATTGTGGTGTCCAGGCCAGGTCTGGATTCATAGCTGGGACCTCAAGATAGTTTGTGCCATTGGACCTTGAGGTGCTCCTGTTGGAACACTTAGTAATTCCCATGATGGACTGAGGTTTGTGCAAGGAGTAAGCATTTGGAAACATCACCTCAGTCCATTTGCTACTTGAGGCTGTACTCCAGCCCCAGAAGTACTCACTCCCAGCTATCCTTCTGAGTTTACATCTCTACTCAGTGATGCTCTTCGAGCTAAGTCCTTTGAGCAGTGGAGTTTCACCAGGGCTGGGCTAAAAATACCTCACAGAGCTGCTACTTGCAATGCCTTGCTTTGATACTGTGCTGAGGAATGAATAGATTATGTATGTGCTTTGGTGACTGCTGTAAATAACTAGCAACTGTAGCCAGGTAGGTTTTATGGATTAACTCAGTAATTGGTCCACCTGGAGTATCTACTTACAATATCAGTTCTTCTAATACCTTGAAAGGAGCTTTAGGAAGATGCAGGACAATAGCCAGGATGGGAAATGTGGAGAGAGCTGGGTTAGCAAGGAGGTGGAGAGGAAGGTCAGGAGCTGGGCTGTCAGGTAGGTTGGTAAAGGGTTACTCTTGAGCAGATCGATCACGTGTAATCTGGCCTTGCACTGGGGAAAAAAGAGAAGAAATCAGAAAGGTAGGGCAGATTAAATAGAAAACAAAGGGAGAGTGTGTGGTTACAGCCTCCTCATCCTGCTTTTCCCTCACTCCGTGACAACAGCTGCACCTTTCATTTTCTGCCTATTATTTTGTCTCTGGCCTCAGCCCCATGGCTTCTCAGTGGGGTGTTTTAAAAATATGAGATGATTCTCTTACCTTCTCTGTTTGGAGACCCATAGCAAGCACTGACCTTTCAAGTCTCTTCATGATTAAAGCTCTTATTAATTTCCTGTGGGGCTGCAGACACTCTGAGGCAGTAAAGTGTTGGGAGTTCATTAACATGTGGGACTTTAATTAGTCGGCTAGAAATCCCTCTCTGTCCCAGTTTGACCAAGGAAAAAAAGAGGAAGGGTGAGAAAAAAAATGAAAGAGAAGAGAGAAAATGATGTTGAAGTAAAAATAGTCACAGCAAACGTCTTCACAGTAGGAATAGATTTCAAGGCTCACGATCTATTTATCAGGCACTTTAGACCTGTGTGCATGTTCCCCATACAAACCATCAGCAGTGGCCCTTTATATAGAGATGCTGAGATGTGCTCCTGGGGAGAATCATCCCACTGGCACCTGGAGCAGTAAGTAATAGCATCAGGAAGGGGATGAGGAGAAGGCTTTGAAAAACAAGCACAGGGAGCCCATGCAGCAGCATCCTCCCAGCCCGATGCTGCAACAGGGGAGCTCTGGCTGTGCTGGTGCCAGCCCATTGCACCCTCCCAAACTTCACAGGCTTGGCATCACTGCAAAACCAGGTGTAATGAGAGTTGGGATTTGACTCTTCCCCCTTATGGCCATGGCATAATGGCATAATGTTTTAGGACAGGTTTGGATGGAGCAGGGAGCAGCACTGGGGCACAGCAGCAGTCCAAGGGATGCTCTCCAAACTTCACAGGATTGGCATCACTGCAAAACCAGGTGCAATGAGCATTGGGGCTTGACCCTTCCCTCTTGTGTCCATGGCATTGTTTTTAGAACAGATTTGGATGGAGCAGGGAGCAGCACTGGGGCACAGCAGCAGCCCAAAGGATGCTCTCACCATGCTCCATGCCATCAACATGTGGCCCTGCTATTTATTTAAACCACAGGTGGAATAATATATGTTTGATTGCCCAGTTGATCTATTTGTGACAAGTGTTAAAACACATGTGCATTGATTTTCTTTGAGGAGCGTATTTCTAAGGGTAATTTAATAGTGGTATTGAGCATAGCTCTGACTGGCCAGGGAAAAGGCAGAGGGAGGGGATGGGGGATTAGATGAAGAAGAGAGAGACGCTAATGGCATTTTCGCAGTGCAATTGCTTAGGTCAGTGAAAAGCTGTCACAGTTTAATGCACTTGCTTGTTGGGGATGTTATCATAGCCAGGATTAAGCCATTCCAAAACATGAAAACAAGAGCAGCTTGTTAGTGAGGGAAGCTGTTAAAGAGCTGCTGTTGCAAAGTTATGATCACTGCATGGTGGGAGTTCTCCCACTGCTGGGAGCTCTTGTCTTCTGGGAGCTGCTAGTCTTCACCTCCCCTTTTCCTGGAGGAGCTGGTCCTTGGCCTTTGCACAGAGATCTTGCATCCAAAAATGATTGTTAGGTGATAGGTGCAGAAAGGCTGGAGCCTCAGCATGAGTACATCCGTGTGCATCCCTAGGCTGAGACCTGATGTGCTGACATGTCTTGTTGGAATGATGGACGTTAGCAACTGAATCTTGGGCTCTTTAGGTGTGTTCCCCATCTGCCAGGGAGACCCAGTCCAATATTCATGTACTGTCTTCCAGGAGCCTTAGAAGGTTTGCATTTTGGCTCTTGGTGAGGAAAAAAGATTTTCTACCCCCAAGGCTGGGTCTAAAAGTCAAGCTGGGCTCTTCCAGCTGAAATACAGAGCCTCCTTGTCTCAGAGCCAGTACTCTAGATGGCAATAATGCTGTTCATCACACAGCACTCAGGGGAGTCTCTGGCTCCCTCTGTAATGCCTTCATCCAGACTGTGGGGCTGACAGCAGCAGAAAGCATTCCAGACTTGTCTATGTCACCCAAAATCAGCAGATCCACCTCCAAATAGATGTGAGGAGCTGCTTTGTGGAATAGGATGGAAAGGTTTTGTCATCTTCCTGTTGTTACTTTTCCTAGTGGTGTTGTGTGTTAGTCTATCCCCTGGCTAGCGTGTAAGCTCCTCTTTACCATATGTAATATTTAGTCTCCCATCCAGGCTAGTTTGAAATGTCAAAAACAATGGAGCATTTCCTCCTTCCTCCTGGGAGACAGCTCCACAGCCCTGTAGAAGTCTGCATCAGGAACTTTTTCCATATTTATACTTGACCTAAATTCTCTCTCTTTCCCTCTCAAATGGCCATAGTTTTAGCCCTCTGGCACCTATACCTCTGCTCTAGAGTTTTCATAGTTGAAATACTTAGGGGTTGCAATAATATAGGTACCTTGCTATGTATCTTAACCAGGTTATAAATCCTGCTAGTTGGCAAGGTTATTGTTATCTGGCTTCTGCCATGACCCACCGTTAAAATACATGACATAAATTACACAGAACATATCATACAAGCCATTTTTCCTGGTATGAAGCCTGATAAATATTAATGGCCCATTGCTGTAGCTTTGTGCCACGGTACTGTTGGAGTCAATGAGGTTGATCCAAGTCATGATAATTGCTAGTGGACATGGACCCTAGGCAGCTGCTGAATTAGCTGTCTCTCCAAGCATGATGTACCTCTGGAGCTCTGAGTTGTGTCTTAAAAGTGAGGGTTTTGGCCTCTGCTACTTTGAACTCTGTATCATAAAAGGGTGACCCAGGTTGGATGACACCAAAGTCAACCCAAGACTCTTCTTGTGTCTTTGCTGCTGAGTTGGGCTCATGTGTAGTAATAACTACATGTGTGCATCCTTGCCAAGGGATGCCATGGCAGCAGTGTGGATGTCCCCTCTATCCACTGGAAATGTGAACTGCTCTTTCCTCACATCCTTGAGACCCATCAGCCCACACTTCCCTGTATCAGCCCGATCTGAATTCCTGGCACCTGCCTCCTGTCAATGGCACTTTATCCACTGGAAATGTGAATCCAGTCGGTAGCGCCGGCTCCGTCATGCTTATCAGAAATACATTATCAGGTGGGGATTAGACAGAGCCTCACGCTCCTCTTGCTGTCCACACCAGGAGAATAATGAATAATGAAAATTCCTGGGACCAGAGACAAACGCACTTGACAGGCAGGGAAACGCTGGCATCTGCCTTTCACTCACTTTAATGTGACAAAGATGGCTCCTTCAGAAAGCTTTCCACTCCATTCACTGTGGCAGGGCTTATTCTGAGGGTTTTTCCTTTTTTTTTTCCCCTCTTCCTTTCCCTTCTTACTTCTCTCCATGCCCCTGAGCCCCTCCACCATGGAGAAGGAAAGGGTGAAGCCAACACCAGCCCTGATGGAGCCCACTTTATGATCAGCTCACACTACGCAGGGATGCTGCCTGATCTATGTCCTTACTTGCTTTAAACTTCCAAGTTGTTGTGTTTCTCCCCTGTTGTTGGTTAAATAAGCTTTCAGGAGAAGGTAGAGCATGGCAGAGCTATTGCTCTGCTTGCATGGCCCTCTATTCTGTGGTCATGGTGAGTGTGGTGAAGATGAGAGGACAGTATCTCCCAGTACATTGCTCCTGCATCCTTCAGTGCTGACCTTCCACAACCCTTTTGGTTTTGGTCTCTCTTCCCCAGGCACTCTAAACCTGTCCATGCCTCATCCTGTGCTGCAGATATCCCCATCGTTTCGCATCCTTGCCCTTTTCTCAGGGTCAGAGGATGCTTACTTTGATTCTGTCTCATACCATCAGCAGCATCTCTCTTACCTCCCCTTCCTTGGCCATGGAGAGAGCACACACTTTCCCCGGGGCTGACTGTTTGCTCTTGTGGCTTTGCTAAATGTGTAATGCAGGAGGACCAAGCTCATTTTCAGGGTTAGTATAAGGAAGGCAGCAGCAGGTCCTCCTGCAGTGCTCATGGGCTCAGAGAGAGGTTTTGTGCCATTGCTGTCCTCCCTCTGCCTTATGTCCTGTCTGTTATGTAGGATTCACATGTATGGATGGGTGGACATGGGTTACATAGCAATGTACAGCCTGGTGTGGGTATCTCTGAGTGAACTCAGGTACTCCAAACCCCCTGGACAGGCTGTAGCTTCCACCAGGATGCTGTAGCTGATCCGTGGAGTGGAGTCCTTGTCACAGATGAGTGTGCAAGATGGGATTGAGAGAGGAAGGGATTTCTTCATGGCCAGGTATGGGATTTTTCAGGATACTCAGCTTTGGCCTGCCTCTTGTCTCATGTAAATCAGCCGTGGCAATGCCATCTGTAAAGGCTGTCTACACGAGACACAACTCCAGCATCGGGTTTTTTTTTTTTTCATGCAGTTGTCATCTAGAAGCATGCAATAAATTTTATGGACCAGGGTTTATTGAGCAGAGAGGATGAGGAATTGAGCTGCCTGGCTGGAATCTGAAGCTGATGTTCTGGAGGGAACAAATCCTTTCAGATGAGTGCTTCGATCACTCACTACCCACTTTCTGGAGGAAGTCAAATGTCCATGTCCCATGCTAATGTTTCCTGGGGGGAACGGAGAGCCCCAGTGCCAGCCATCCCCCTCCTTTGCCTTGTCTATCACGGGTGACATCTGTCTCTTTCCCAGCCTGTCTGTTTTAAAACACATCCAGCCTGCTGCTGGGAGGACTTGGCACGGGTGGTGACAGTCCCTCTTGACGGAGTCTTCCTGGATGCATTACACCGACTCCACGACTCCGTCTCTTCCCCTCATCCCACCCGGCAAGGAGGGAAGGAGCTGTGAGCCCTCATCACATCTGCTGCACAGCCTGAGTCTGTGCCAGTGAGATTCCTGCTAATTAATGTCGAACTTATTTTAGCAAATAATGCACATTATCTCATCCCATGGAAGGCGTTGGTGCCAACACCCATTGCAGCAGCTCTGGAGATGCTGCTCCAAAGCAGAGCAAGGCAGGGATGTGCTGGGGAGTGAGAAGCCAGGGATTGCTCTTTTGAGGCAATGTTCATAGGATTTTGTGCCTGGACTTACTGGCTGAACACATAGTCCTTACCATACTTCAATGTTTGTGCCACTGGCTCAAACAAGAATGGACTCTGGAGTTTTGAAGCCCCCTTGTACTCCTTTGGTCTTTTATCTGTAGTGAGGGGTTTATTTGCTTTTCTCTTCAAGCCTATGATCCTCCTTGTATAGGAAAGCCAGAAGAAGAGTCAGAGCAAGCCCTAGTCCTCTCCTCCCTCTCCCAGCACTACAATTGCAGGGGGGTTTGCCAAAGCACAGCTAGTTGACCACTACCCTGATTCCCTGACTATCATGGAGCAGAGATGAGCTGATGATTTATGTTAAGGTCAGAAAAAAAAAGAAATCAGTCTCAGGCAATGCTAGCAGGGACACTTCTGTAAGCTGAGACAGCTCACCTGTTTTAGCAGAGCTAATATTTCAAAGATTGCCACCCTTAGCTGGCTATTATCATCCTCATTTTTCATATCAGTATGAAGAGAAAGCAAGCACAACAGAGAAAGCGAGCCAAAAAATAGCTAGATGTCCTGGCTAAATAACAGCCAGAATCCTGGGCTTGTATCAGTATGAGTGAAGTGAAGGGACCTCCTTCCTCCTTGCCCTGTGTCAGGGCCACAATGGCCAGCTCATGACTGCAATCACTAGCTGGCACTTGGGGTTTTGTGCTGTAAGTGGAGTCTAAATACAGTATTGTCCATAGAGTTTTAGTGGAGCTATATCCTCCTGTAAATCTAACTCCCCATTCTGTCTTGTCTTGGGGACTCCTTTCCCAGCTGGGATAGCCAGGAGGACACTCACAGTCTTGTACTATAGCTGGAGACACAGGAAAGCTGAGGAAATTTGGGATGAAGAGCTTGGAAGAAAATTTCCTTTGGAGTATCTTTTCCCCACCAGGAAAAGGCTGCTTTTGTCAAGAGAGATACTGACGTGTGGAACATCTGTTCTGTGCTAAAAAAAGGGAAGAGGCGTAGAGAAGCAAAAAGTGTAAAATATGATTTCCCCCTCCCCCTCTGCTTGTTAACCAGCAAAAAGGGTAAAAAAAAATAAAGCTGTGAGCCTATGGGGTGAAAAATAATAAACAAATGAATGAAGTGAGATGATTTTCTGGCTGGGCAGATGATTTCTTTGGCTTTTGTTTCATTTGTGGATGTCTGAATTGGTGTGTGTGTGTGTGAGGGGAATAATGTGGCATCCAGACTGATGGAATGTCAGTAGAACAGGAAAAGATAGATCAGATAGATTAGATTAATTGTGGTACAGATAGCAGGCTGGACATGGAAATAACACCGTGTGCAAGGGAGCTGTGAGCTAATGCCTGGGCTGGAAGAGGGGTGGCAGTGCCAAGCTAAGCACTCCTGACCTGCTGGGGCCAAGGTTGTCCATGCAATCCCAAATGAACCCCCTCTGCATTAATGGAGCCTCTAATTACCCCTCTCTCACTGTCCCCTGTGTGTACCAGAGCAGGCTGGGAAGATGGGGAGGCATGGAGCAGCCCACAGTTAGAGGCTTGCCTAAGAGATGAGCACTAGACATGGAGTACTCTTAGCAGATGCCACAGCTGAACTTTCTGCTTCACTTGAAGCGAGCAGTGATGTTTTTCTGCAGTCCTGGAGGAGGGGGACTAGTGAAAGCAAGAGCAGGAGCTGTGATCTCGAGTAAGTGATAGCACGTCAAGCAGAAATTAAATGCCTCTCAGGCTTCTCCCAGCCTGCTGCTAGAGCAGTGCCTGGGGATCATTTCCCCATCACTTTACTGAGCTCACTGTTCCCCAGGGGTGATGCCAATGCTGTGCATACCTGAGCCAGGAATGGCAGCAGCAGCAGCAGCCAGGGTAAGATGTCAGGTTTGTCTAGCTTGGTGCAGGCACTTCATGCTTGCCCGCCGTGCTAATGCACCTGTTTGTCACTGTCCCTTTCTCCTCCTGACAAAGTGGCCTTATGTTTCAATTGGAGAGGGAATCTGTCTTCCTAGCTGGAGGGTAACGGAAATGGGTCCAAGTCTGCAGGAGACAGGTATGACACGATGGGGCCTCCCTGAATTCCAGCATGACAGTGTTGTTAGAGAGACAGCCTTTGCCAGCCGGTGGCTGAACCTCCATCATGTCTAACTGGTGTGCTGGCCCTGGAAACCATCTGTCTTTTCATGGGGTGTGTGCATGCCTGATGTTGGTCATTCCTCAGGTCCCCTTGGAGGACCAGAAGGCACCAGGGGCACAAGTGCTGCTAAGGGCAAGAGGACTCTATGGTTGTACAAATGATAGTGTCATGGCCATGCTGGTCTGCATGTACTCAAGAACACATGGGCATCATGGTGGCCCAAAGACCATGTGTCCCACAGGGTGCAGGTATAACTGCTATATAGAGCCTGGATATGGGGCACTGATCTTTGGTCTAAGTCTCCAAAATCCTGGGAGCAATATCACAGCTTCTCTTCATGCTTTACTAACCTTGCAAGCAAGTTTTCCTCCCCAAAACCTCCAAAGTCTAGCCCTGTTCCTAGCCCTGCAAGGTGTCTTTCATGGCATGAAATTCATGAAATTGAATCAGGCCAAATGCAGAGTCTTACACTTTGGCCACAACAACCCCATGCAGCGCTCCAGGCTGGGAGATGAGTGGCTGGAGAGTGGCTCAGCAGAGAGGGACCTAGGAGTATTGGTTGATAGCTGAACATGAGCCAGCAGTGTGCACAGGCAGCACAGAAGGCCAATGGTATCTTGGCCTGGATCAAGAATAGTGTGACCAGCAGGACTAGGGATGTGATTCTCCCCCTGTACTCTGCACTGGTGAGGCCTCACCTTGAGTACTGTGTCCAGTTCTGGGCCCCTCACTTCAAGAAGGATGTTGAGGTGCTGGAGAGGGTCCAGAGGAGAGCAACGAGACTGGGGAAGGGGCTGGAGGGGAAGCCATATGAGGAAAGGCTGAGGCAACTGGGACTATTCAGCCTGAAGAAGAGGAGATTCAGGGGGGACCTTTTTGCCCTCTACAACTACCTGAAGGGAAGTTGTAGTCAGGTAGGGGTTGGGCTCTTCTCCATGGCAGCTAGTGACAGGACAAGAGGCCATGGCTTGAAGCTGCAGCAGGGGAGGGTTAGACTGGACATTAGGAAGCACTTCCTGACGCAGAGGGTGATTGGGCTCTGGAATAGGCTGCCCAGGGAGGTGGTGGAGTCACCATCCCTGGAGGTGTTTAAGAAAAGATTGGATGTGGCACTGAGTGGCATGGTTTAGATGTTGTGGTGTATTGGGTCATAGACTGGACTTGATGATCCTGGGGGTCTTTTCCAGTCTTGGTGATTCTGTGATTCTGTGTCTTGCTAAGATCACAGGATTGGGGTCCTCTCTCTCCTCAGGGGCTGGAAACTTGCTCTTGATCCCCTGGTGAGCTTACCTTTGGAGTTGCAGCTTCTCCTGCTCATTAGCTCATAAATAATATGGACCAGCAGTGTTGAGTGCTAATTAATTTTGTGAACTGAACCAGGGCAAATGGGGTAATTGCCCACGGCGGGTGTGGGCCACCAGGTGAGCCCTCCTGCTCTCGTCCTCCTTGTTTACCAGCTCCTCTCTGTTTATTTTAAGAACATTTGGTCCCCTCTCCATGTGAAGAAGAAAAAGCCATGTGATCCAACCCAGAGAGAGCGCAGCAGGCGCTGAATATTAAATTAAAACACATCCTTGCTTCTGCACAAAAAAAAAACCCAAGCTGGAAAGGTTAAGAGCTAACAGAGATCCTCAGAACAGTCTCTGTCTGTTTGGAATGAATTAATCAGACCATTAAACAAATCTTTTAATCTAAAGTATCCCTTTCATTTCAGTACTCTGTAAAACAAAGTGAGTGGAGTGTTGAGGGAAGAGTTTGCCTCGCTTGTATTGCAGAGGCGAGTGGGTATGATGGTTTTTTTTCCTCCTGTTTTAGGAATGGAAGTGGGGTTAGTTAGAGCACCTGAGCTGGGTCAAAATGGGGACAGAGATGAAAGGAGCTCCCAGGGCTCACAAGGTGTTAGGTACATTATGGGCAGAGAGCACACTTTCTGTCTCAAGGAGCAGAAAAAGCTCAGGAAGGGGCAACATCTCAACTGGAGATGAATAATACTGCTGGTGAGGAGCTGGTGGGAGGAGTTTTGTAAGCATTGCTGACCTGAAGAGCATCAAGAGGTGACTTTGCACAGTGGAAAGTTGCGCAGAGAGAAATCTTGCGGTGGCAAGCCTGGGGCAGGGTGGAGAGAGAGTGTTGCTGAGGTCTTGCAGCTGAGAACAAACTGCAAAGTTTCTCCTGCAAAGGTTTAGGGGAGCTTTCTGGGTACAGAGCTTACTTGTCAGAGCTGGGGACAGGGAAATAGCAGCACTGGTAGATGCTTGTTTGGAGAGCCTTCTAGGAGACCTTGGTTGCAAACTGTATCAAAGCTTTCTTCAGGCAGGAAGGAGACTTGGCATCCTTGTCTCGGGAAGGGTCTGTGAGGATGCACGTGGGGCAAAGCACTTGGAAACCGTGTGTGCTGCAGGGGACATCTTGTGTTTTTAAAGGCATTTGTGAAGGTGGTGATGCTTGGAGCTTCCCATTACCACAGTCCAGCTCTGGTCTTGGGGATGGCACTGAAAGCAGCTGCAAAACTCCATGGGGGGTACTCTTTTTCCTCCATCCTTTATCTTTTAGGTGTTGCTTGATGGGATTTGTAAAGCCCTTTCTGGCTTTTTCTCCCAGCTGAACCTGTACAGGGCTGTTGGGAAGTCCTAACCCAGCAGAGGAGCCACAGCTGATGTCCAAACATTAGCGCCAACGCTAGCATCACACTCACATCCGCAAAGGGGAGAGGCAGAGACGAAGAGAAGGCCAATCCAGGTGAAAGCAGGCAACCCTGTTGCAAAATCCAATGTATCCTCTTTTCCTTTCTTTTTTTTTTTGTTGTTGTTTAAGTGTATTATTTTCTAATGATGTTGAATGCACTCTTCAAAGCTCACTCAGATTAAGCGCGCGATTCATCTTCGCCGTGCTGGAGTTTGAAAGGGAACAGCCGACGTGTGTGATCAGATTATTAATATTTATACCTCGTCACAGAATGTTGACAGATTAATTATGCAATATGGTATAGGAAGCAGCAGGCAGCGTGGGAGGCTGGTGGCAAAGTTCAGGTATTAATAACGCAGCGGGGTGGCTGGCACGCTCCCCGCGCGCCTTGCCGCTAGCAGCGCTGCATCCCTCTGCTCCTCCAAGGCACCTTCATCCTGCATGGGGCTCGTGGTGATGAGGATGCTGACAGAGGGAAAGGACACACAAGCAGTAAAGGTCATGAAGTTCCAGCACCTTTGCACTGTCCCTGGGAGCCTTTTTGGGGTCAGAGAGCTGATGTGAGGAGTTTTGTAAGCGTTATTGAGCTGGAGAGCATCAAGAGGTGACTGCGCAACAGAGAAGCTGGGTGTGAAGTTGGGGTTTTTGCTCCAAAGCTGTGGCCTTTGTCCCTATCTTGTCACCTCACTGATTTGACCTTCTCTTAGTAGGTGGTGTCAGTCCTTCTCACCATAATGCTTCTCCTCCATGTGTCCCTGGTGGAGGATGCAGTGTCCTCTTCTGATGTCCTGACCAGCTAGGCACTTTGGAGAAAGGTCTATATATTCTTTAGTGGACCAATATGAGATGTATAGTTGTAGAGGGAGAGGCTTTTCCCTCCCCGGGAAGCCAGCTTGGCTCATCAGGCACAGGTAGGTGGGATGTCTGCTAGATTTATATAGGACAAAATAGGAAATTGTAATTGTGTGAGCCCTGGAGGTGGGAGCACAATCATCTGACAGCACCCTCATCTTGTTTACTGCCCAACTCCAGCTGGGGGATTGATGAGTTTGGAAATGTTTTGATGGAGATGTTTTGATGCATCTAGAGAGTGTTGCCTTTCAAGATCTTCTCTAAGCATGCTGGGTTTCTCCTAGAAACCCATGGGTCGNCCTTCCAGCCCAAACCATTCTAGGATTCTATGATTCTATGTTGAACCCAATCCTACCCCAGAGCCTCAACATATGTTGGCATTTGCTTTGGTGAGATGGACAGACATTAAATTAAGTGGGGAACATGGGTGGTTCTTACTAGCCAGTCTGGCTGGTCAGCAGAAGCCTGTGGGGCTGGGAATGAATCCTTCCACCTGAAGCTGGTGATGTTTTTGTGCCTGGCTGCATCCTCAGTGGAAGAAAAGCTCACCCTCCCAAAGCCCTTTTGGGTTGTTATTTCCATCATGGCCTCCCTGTGCCTACGTGCTGCTCTTTCTTATTTTTTTTTTTTAATGAATCTTTTTTTCAGTGTCTCAGGAAGATGTTTGATATGAAATGATTTGCCTGATCCTTCTTGAATAATCTCAAGCAACAGTCAGGCCATGGGGATGTTCTTAGGTTGGTTAGGGGTTTCTTCGTCAGCAAATCCCTGGCTTTTTGAGAGGCAGCAAAGGTGTCAGAGATGCCTTGGTGGCAAGTACATCCTCTCCTCCATGCTTTTCTCTTGCATTCCACTCCTGTTCACCCCTGGCACAAGCTCTTTGCTAAAAGAAATGCCTGTGTGTAGCCATGTTGTTGGGAAGAGCCTTTGGGGAGATCTGCAGAGGCATTTCAAGACAGATATCCCAGCTCTGAGGAGGTGTTTAACCCAGTGGACAACAAAGAAAATCCTTTAAGGTGGGCTTTTGAAAGCTGTTCTGAGGATTTGCCTTCTGGATTTCCATTCAAATGAACTTTCCCCCTTCCCTTGCACAGCTTCCCAATGCCTCTGCTTACAGCCTCGGCCTTTTGGTGTTAATTAAGAATTGGGAAGAACAAAGGCACAATTGAGAAAGGCACTTAGGCACAGGCTTGAAGTAACAGATTTTCTTCAGCTTTCAGCACAGGCTTAGAGGTGCTTCAGGGCTTTGCTCCGTGAAATTAGGGTCCAAAGGCTAGCAGTGCAAATCCCTCCTGCTTTTTCACCCCCAGAAGCAAGACCACATTGATGGGAAAGGTTTTGATCCATCCAGATCAGATTCTTGCCTCGGAAACTTGAAGAGTTTTTCTGTTAGTATTGGTTCTTTCCTAAATGGGATGGAAATAAAGACAGAAGCCTCGGAATTCATTTGGAAAATGAGTTTTGCACTAACAGCAAAGTTTACCTCCTTTGGGTTGGCTGGGCAAGATTTGTCAGCAATATCTGTCAGATGCATGAAGAGCCCTTAAATACATGGGAATATGGGAATGCAAAGGGTTGGCTATTAGTAATTGGGAGCCAGAGATTGAGGGAAAGGCAAGGAAAGTCCAAAATGCCAGCGGACAGAGCTGTCCCCTGCAGCTCCCCAATCGGAGCTGGATCTTCCTCCAAGTCCCCTCCTGCCTTTCCGGATGAGAAATGTTGGATAATTGATTTATTCTGGCTGTGACCCACCTGGCTGTGGCTGCCCTGCTTCCCTTGAGTGCCTGCAGTTGCTTTTTTCCCCTGCCTGACTGCTTTCCCACCACGTGAGGACACAGTGGCTTGGCAGGGAGCAGATGGACAACCCATCCTGTAGTCATCAAGTGTGGGAGGCTTAGTGCTGAGCTCTTTGGAGGTTGACTGCTCCCAAGACCCTGGCATGTTGTGGGGAGCATTCAGGAGAGAGCTGCTTGTCGGTGGGAAGGCAGCTTCTGCTAGTTGAAGGTCCTTTTCCAAGTAGCCCTCAAGGTTAAAGTTGGATGCTCTTTCCAGATGGTCTCCATCTGATGCATCTCATTATGAGGTTGAGCTGCCTTGCAATCCTGGCCTCCCAGTGCCAAGAATAACAAAGAATGGAAGCCAGCAACAGTGCTTGCTGCTGTTAGAAGGGCATAAGATGATTTAAGGGTCAAGACAAGACCATATGGCTCATCAAGGCCCCATTGTAACAACCCAGAGGAATATCAAACAACTTACGTTAGCGATCATCCTTCCTTATCAAGGCTGTTTGCTGTAACCTTTGTGAGATCAGTTCCTCAGCTTCTTCTTGTGATTCATGCTCTGAGCTACTTTCCAGCACCCTGTTAGTCCACTCATGGGATGTCCTCCCTGCAGAGAAGGCAGGAAGAGAAGAGGCATCCTTTTACCCTCAGCCAGACCATTTGCTAAGCTGGATAAGCCAAGTTTGGATGGTCTACCCTTGAGATTTACGTGCCCCTGCGGCATGCTCAGCCTGTTGCCTTCTCCAAAGAGTCTAGGGCTCTCCCTTGGCTCCTCTGAGGGCTCCCAGACTTCTGTCATCCTTTACTAAATCTGATACCCAAAATAAGACTCATTTCCAAGGAAGATGCAATCTCAGGGCAATGAGGGACTCAAGCTGTCAATCAGGAGAAGGATACGTTTGCATCCTGTGCACTGAGACCAAGGTGAAGTGAAGCACCTTGGCATGTCTGATCTGAGTGCTGTGGCCATACAGAGCAGAACTGATGCTTTCCCACAGCACCAACACAGGGCTTAGGGACAGGGATGCTCCTTCTGTTCCCAAGGCTTTTCCTTGAAAGTCCTCACATGTGTGTGCCTGGCATGGAGAGCAGCTGCACCTCGGGGCTGTGGCTCCTCAGCCTGGCTTTGGGGTCAGCAGAGCCATCGTCCTCTGCTCAGCACTTGGTGTCCCACAGTCCATCTGCCCAAGGGAACACTTACAGCGCTGACCTTAAAGAGCAATTTCAGGCAAGCACAGAGCAGCTCAATTGTTCATAAACCTGACATTTATGACTTGGAGATTCTTTCTCTGCAGGATGCACTGCTCTTTATGATTTTATCAAATAAAATGCCCCTTTGCCCCCAGCCAACCTATTTCTCCCTCCCTGATGTTTTTCTGTAGGGCAATCATCACAAACAGAAAGCTTGAAGGCATCTGCCTGTCCTTAACGTTGTGGCACAGGAAGGGTTAGGGAAATGGGTGGGTATGTGTTAGCTGGTGTGAGTGCTAAAGACTGTGCTCTAGTCTTCTAATGTAGATAGTTACTGAGCGGGGATTAGGGGCTTGTGCTTCACACACGTAGAGAAATGGAGTATTAAACATAAACAGATCAAACTACCTGATGGACCCTGAAAGTAGATTCCTATGATTTTCCCTGCTTCCCATGCTTTCAGATCATTTCCCTGTTCTGCATGGGGATGAAGCATTGGCCACACAATGGGTTTATAAACATTAGTGTCATCCTAAAATAGCTGTTATCCAAGGGGCAGGATACCTAACTGGGATGTGGGAAGCACATCTTCAGCTTCCCACTGCCCTTCATGTTCTGATCTCACCAAGCTGGAGCAAAGGGAGCAGCTGTGGCTCAGAGGTACCTGTGGAGGAGCACAATGCTACAGTCTGGTCTCGACCCAGTGGGAACAGTGGTGACCTGAGATGATGTGTCCTGATGCTAGCTGTCATCTCCCCTTCCTCCCTGCCAGTTTTGTCCCCTAGCTAGCTCCTGCTAGCCACACAAGGACACCCACTGGGTGAACAAACAGCGCTTACTCTGCTGACCCGGGCATCTTCTATCTGGTCTATTAATATCAGCTCCGCATGGAGAGCTTGCTACCCTGGAAGTGTTAATTAGCTTTCCCCCTCCTCCCTCCCATTATTTTTCTGCCTTGCTCTTTAGAAGATCTCTGAACCAGGAGATCAATGCCTCCTGCTAATCCGCTCTTCAGCAGCTTAGAGAGGCACCGCAGAATACTCCCTTTAATTCTCCTCTAACACCTTTGCTAATCATCCTTTCCAGCTCTGGAGCCCTGGGTGGGCAGTGATGGGAGAGGCTGGATGAGGAGCACAGCAGATGCTCATTTACACCCAGCTCGGAGCCCTGGTGTGTCCTGCACACCATAGTGGGAAGAGGAAGGGTGGAAAAGGGAAAAGCAAGGAGGGGAAGATCCCTTGGGATGAGGAACGTGGCGTCAGTGTGCAAACTGTGCAAGAGGGGATAGGGCCTTGTCTCTGTTTGAATACTCCTGCTGCTTCCCACTCTTGTTGCCCCCCATCTTGTCTTTTCCTTGAGCAACTGGAGATACAGATTGTGTTGTGACACCATGCTGGCACTTACACAGACAATAGATGCTCCTCTTGCCCTCTCCATGCATGCCCCAGAGACTGGAAGGGCCTGTCCTTGTGGATGAAACCTCCAAAGCCTGCACTCCGATCCAAGCTGTCACTCTTGTGTGGTCCTCCCTGTGGGCAGGGAGATATGGGAGGGCTCAGGAGTGTGTGGTTACTTCCCACGTGCTGCCATGGTCCTCATGATACCACCTGTCCTCAGGCTTTTTAGCCAACTTGGCTAAAAGAGCTGGGCTCTGTGAGCATTGGGAGCCAGTTCCTCCATGGCCTCCTCAGCTGCTTGGCTCCCTGCCATGGCCATCCCCTTCTTCATGGGAGCAGGTCTGCTCTGGGGTCACTTTGATTCATCCCAGCAGCCCCACACAATGCCAGGGAAGTAGAAATCCTAGGACTGTGGAAGTGAAAACTCCAAGGATCAGATAGAGTCCCCCATGGGTGTCAATCATAGAACAGTTTGGGTAGGGAGGGACCGTCAAAGTTCATCTAGGCCAACCCCCCTGCAGAGAGCAGAGACATCTTCAACCATCCAGATCCCTGCTATCCCCACTGGTCATGCTTTGACTTGTTGGCTAGTGCTAGACACATTCACCAGAGGCTCTGTCTCCTCTGCTGAGAAGACAGTGCCCTGGATTCTGCCACTTTGCTCTGGTGAGACCTCCNCTCCGAGGACCTTAATAAGCCTTTCCATCTCCAACTGCTGTGATCCAGCTAAATGGTTGCAAGCAAAAGCCCGCGTGGAAAGGAGAGCGCGTGCTAATGAGCTGTGCTGCTGAAACCAGAAGGAGCCAACTCTACAGGGAGTTTGCACTTTCAGGGTTTTTTTTGCTGCTACCCAAGTTCAATAGCAGTGAATTGCATATTTCTCTGAGGCTTCTCAACAAACAATTTACACTGTAAATATATTTGTTGGCATGCAAATCAGTCTGCATTATGAGTCTTGATTAATATTATAATGTGTTGATGAAAGCCTCTAAGTGGTTCTTGGAACGGAGGTTCCTGACAAAGATCAGCTGTTTGGGTGCCCAGTGTTTGTGGAACATTAGATTAGGGTGGGTGTTTTTCCTCTGTTTTGGTGTTTTTTTCCCAGTGTCTGTTGTTTAATGGATCATTTCTTTCCCCCCTCCCTCTGCTTAAGACATGAAGTGACAGTGGTATGCTTCAAACCACACAATTCATTAACACAACCAAACTCTTCCCCACATTTCCTCAACCCCTCTGTATCACTGTGGGGTGGTCCTCAGCCCATGCTGCCATTTTTGGTGCTGCTCGAGCTGCTGTCTGTAGATGATCAGGGTGGCCACGTGTGCATGTGATACTGAGGAGGACACAGGGTGAGTTACAGGGTTATTAGAAGTTTCTGTGCTTGTCAGTAGCTGGACTGGCACATGGAGCAGCAAATCAGTGTGTAGACCAGAGCTCAGGCACAGTCTGAAAATCCCTTGTGGTCTCCTGTGGCCCCTGGTGCCATAACTGTGCCCACAGCAGAGGGAGCATTAAACTCATTGCCTACGGGAAAGTGTGGGGAGTGATACCCATGTTCCTAGAATCCTTGCATGGGTAGGATGAGCTCATTAGCCTTCTGGCAGTCATCCTAGGAGAGGGACAACTCTGATTCCAAACCCAGGCAGATGGAGCTCCTTTAGCCCTGTAAGGCCTTCCAGCTAAGAGAAGGACACTCTAATAAAACCTACATCCCAAGGACCTCGCTGCCAGCGTCCAGGCTTGCTAGGCCCTGGCAGATGAACCTTAGGACTAAAGGGTGGGTCCAGCTCTGCGCATGCTGTGTCTCACCTAAAAAAAATCCATTGCACAGGCTCGAGGGTGCTATCTGCTATCCTCTTTTTATCAGCACTTGGCAAAGGCACTGAGGAGGAGCGTGGCTGGAGCCCTCCCTGGAGCTTCGTTCGTGAAGCCTAGCCATACATACAATACAGACCAGAGCTACTCAGTGAGCAGTGGAGCTAACGAAGCTTCATTACCTCTGGAGACATCCCTGGGGGCTGTGTTCCCCTGGGGCCTCTCCAATGTGGAAGAAGGTTTGCTATCAGTCCCATAAATGTGGCACCATGAGGCTCCTTCCCCTCTGAGCTTTCCAGGACCTAACAGCTTTGATGTGGCACCTTCCTTGCAGGGGCAGTGCCACAAATCACCAAAGGATACATCAAGGGGTGCTGGGTGCTCCCATCCTACCTCAGTTGCTTTTCTCAGCTCCATCATTTGTGACAGCTCCTGAAGCACCTGGAAAACTCATCTTTTCACTCTTCCACTCCATCCTCCTTGCCCAAAGTGGGCTGCTCTAGGTACTGGGTTGTCCCTGGGGAAGAGGATGTGTTTCCAGCCCCTCTCTGGCATTTTCCAGAGGAGATGGAGGAGGGCTCTGGTGACAGGCTTCAGGAGCTGTCTTCCCTGCTCTGGCTTTTATGACAACAGCTCTTGTTGTCATTTTCCTCCTACCCTTTGGAGCTGAGCTCCCAAAGGTGTCAGGACAAATGCCACTCTCACTGGCATGGATGTGTTTGGAGATGATGGCCAGGCAGGAGGGAGTGGGGAGAAAAGGCAAGGGGGAAGAATAACCCTCTGTTAGCAGGCAGTGGAGGAGGCTTTAGTGACAGCCTCAAGTTTTGATCTCTGTTAACTGCTGGTTTGCTCAGAGAGTGACAGGGAACACTGCAAAATAGTGAGTTTTATGTTAGTACTACTCCCAAGAGCTGGGCAGAGGCATGCTGAGCTACCCTGGCTTGAGGAACAGGGTATTTTGGGGCAACATTTCACAGTATCCCAGTATGTCAGGGGTTGGAAGGGCCCTAGAAAGATCATCTAGTGCAACCCCCCTGCCAGAGCAGGAGCACCTAGACCAGCTCACACAGCAATGTGTCCAGGCAGCTCTGCAATGGCTCCAGACAAGGAGACTCCACAGCCTCCTGGGCAGCCTGGGCCAGTGCTCTGGCACCCTCACTACAAACAAGTTCCTCCTCGTGTTAANTTTTCATCAGCTTTCTATGCTCAAACCAGCCTTTGAGTTTGCTCCCCTCTGGCTTTGTAGTTCAGTGGTTTTCTGCCATGCATCGTGGTGTGTCTGGCCATCCCTGGGGAAAGCAGGGTGGCATGGCCATGATCACCTTACTCATTGCCCACCAAGCACAGGAGCTTGTGCAGAGTGCTCAGAGTCAGAGCCAAGCTGGGCAGGGGAAACACAGGCACCAAAAGGAGAAGAGAGAGAAAGAGAAGGGGACGAGAAAGAGCAAAGCAGCACACGCATGCCTTAAAAGAATGCATTGCTTTTTTTTTTTCCCCCTCTTCCCTTTCTTTTTTTCTAAAAGCAGCTGTGCCTTTTTCCAGCACTTTTAAATGGTTGCCAAGGAAACAGAGCAAGGGAGAGTGGAAAGGTTAGATGGATATTGGACGAGGCTAATGCACTTGTTTCAACCAAGAATTGACAGGTGCTTAGGACACCGAAGGTCCTGATAACTCCTCATTTGCACAGCTCCTTTGCAGAGCCTCCAGTACCTCCCTACTGCTGTTAATTGGGTTTTAATCATTTGCAGATGATAATCCATCTCCATCAGGGGATCTCTAATGGTGGGTTTATGGAGCGTGTCCACATGTTCCTTAGCCCTTCTGGGACACTGGGGATGAAATATTGGGTACCTTGGGCCTTGCTGCTACAGGTGGTCTGGCTTGAAGGGAGTTGGATAGTTGGATGTTATCAGAGGTCCCAATGGAAAAGGTGGGAATTGCAATTGGATGGCCCAAATGTGCTGTGCCAGTGTCGGGGGGGAGAAGCACTGGAGGGAAGCCAGTGCTTTACTTTGAGGGGAGTGGGAGCACTGGCCCAGGCTGCCCAGGGAGGTGGTTGAGTCTCCATCTCTGGAGATATTCAGAGCCTGACTAGACACTATTCTGTGCAACCTGCCCTAGCTTATCCTGCTCTTGCAGGGGGGTTGGACTAGATGATCTCCAGAGGTCCCTTGCAACCCCTAATATTCTGTGATTCAGTGATTCTGTAAAGGCACCTGAGAAAATCATTGGCTGCTTCTGCCAGCAAAGAGGCTGGTGTGGGAGAGCTGCTGATGCACAAATCCAGTTAGGGCATCCTCTTGCCTGCCTGGTCAGCCCTGGGGCCAGTGCTGGTGTTGGAAGAGCTCCTAGCAGCTCCTGTACAGCTCCACAGAGCTGCTAGGACCCATGGTCCTGGGGCACTTGCAGCCTTACTTGGCTTTTTTGCTCACCTCCAGGTTAAACCCCAAAGATGAATGCCTTGCTATGGATTTTTGTTGCCATTGCAGTGCTCAGAGGGCTTTTTATTCCCCCCCCCTCCCTTCCGCTTTAGGATTTGTTTTTGTTTCACGTCTGTCTTGTCTAAAATAGCAGCTCCATCTACAGAATAACCAAGGGGCCCTAAACTAGGCTGTTCAGGATGAGCGTCACATCTGGTATTTGCAAAACACAGCAAGCAATAAATAGCTACAGTGTCGTAAAGCTCAGGCCCTGGAGAGGCAAGGGTGGCTGTTGAGGCTTTTATTGCTTTAGGGGTTTTTAGTGTTTTCCTGAGAGGGCAGAAGGGCACTGCATAAAAAAAACCCTCAAGCAAAACCCCACTTGTGTTTGTGGATGTGGAGAGGAGTGACAATGTGAAGATGAGGGTTTGGGGTACCCTGAGTCCCGTCCTACAGCCCTATGTGAATGCTCAGGGGCTGGAACACCTCTGCTATGAGGACAGGTTGAGGGAACTGGGATTGTTCAGCCTGGAGAAGAGAAGGCTTCAGGGGACATACTAGTGACCTTCCAGTACCTAAAGGGAACTTCCAAGAAGGCTGCAGAGGGNATCTCCAGAGGTCCCTTCCAACCCAAACCATTCTAGGATTCTATGTGCATCCATCCCCTCTGAGTACTGATGGATCATGGGGCTCCCTCCTGCCTGGGGCTTTCCAGGGTGACCTCAGGGGACTCTACCCTCCTGCTGCCACCCTCTCTGAAATGCCTGGCTGAGCTCTCCTGGGCCAGCTCACAGCCAAGCTGTGGAAGATGGAAACCTTCCCATTTCTGAGCTGTTGTGAGCTGGGGAGGGACTGGGGTTTAGTCTTTGCCCAGAGCCACAAATAGAGCTGCTCACTGATCCTTCTTGTCAGCCTGCTGCCTCTCCATCATGCCTGAGTGATGGGTACCAGGCCAGCACAGTGCTCATATCCCTATTATGACATTGTCGGTGTCACAGCGGCGTGTGAGGGACTCGCAGAATGTCACTTCAGGTATCAGAAAATGACTGTCTGTGCTGTGCTATGCTGTGGCTCATGATCCAGAGTGCTTTGCCCCACATCAGTCCTGACTGGAGGGGCCTCTGCCTTTGACTATCACATTTTAGCAACTTTGAGTATCATATCTTATCAACTTCGAGGTTTTTAGAGCAAAGTATTGTTTTAGCCATGGTGCCAGGAGCCTGGCTGATAGCCCTGGACCTCCCAGCCCCTTCAGCTACAGCTCAAATGCTGAATGAGATCCACATCTCCCATGCAGAGCTTTCCTCTCCCCAGCCCCTTCTTTTCCCTCTGCTCTGGACCACTGCTGGCATGTTCTGCCCTGCCAGGTCCTTCACAAGTGTCTTTCCCTGTTCTGGAGGGAATCCACACTTGTGAGAAGAGGAGAACTCAGTCCAGGTAACCAACTCCATCAGGTGCAGCATCTGAATATGTGGATGGAATCACATCTCCTGTCCCTTCCCAGTTGTGCAGAGAGTTGCCTTCTCCAGCCAGAGCCTGTTGATCTTGGGGTGAGGGTAACCATTTTGTGCTTAGGCTGACCCCAGATCTGGTGAAAAGAGGTTGCCCCATGCCTGATATGAACCTGCCTCTTTTAGAAGCCAGTAATGAATCTTATAAATTCAGGAGGATGTGCCATACCTGTAGGAGAGACTCTGGAGGAATGGCAGAAGAGTGATGAGTGCTGAGCTGCCTGCTGGCAAATTGGTGTGGAGTGGTGAGCTGGAGTGATGCTGGTGAGGCAGCTCCTTGGCACCACTCAGCTATGGGCTGCTGTAGGGCAGCCTTGCACCGAGCTGGGCTCAAAAACTGGTTGCTGGGTGATAGTTACCTGTTAAGCAGCTCCCTTTTGGTGCCATCCCTCTCTCCTGGTTGTGTGATCCCTGGGCAGCAGGTCTGGCTCCAGCACATGTCTAGGCTGTGCCTGCCCAAAACACGAATCACAGTGCCAGGGCATTGGGCTCCCCAGTGAGCTGGCAGGCCTTATACTGCTTGAAAGAGAGATCAAGAACTGGAAAGAGGGTGGGGGAAGAGGAATGATTTATGAGGCTTCGGTTGGCCAAGCAGGGCATTCTCAGCATATTCCCAAAGAATTCAGCGTCATCTCTTCTGCCTGCAGTGGGAGCTTGGTGCGGAAAAAGAAAGAAAGAGAGAGAAAAACACAAAAACCTCATAAAGAACCCAGAAAAGCACCTTGATGGGATGGTTAGAGCTTGAAGTTTTGTTTTTTCCTGAGGGCTGCTGTCTCCTCTCCCCAGTTCTGTCTGCAAATCAAACCGCGCCGGTGTCGGATCGACGGCTCCGTCTTTCCCGCGGCTGCTTCCCCGAGGCCTCCCTGCTCGCCAAGGGGACATAATCACCACCTAGAACAGCTTGAAGGACACCAGCACGGGAGCTGGGAGGACGATTTGTAGTGAATAATTTAGTGGGTGAATTGAAAGCTTTTGTTCTCGTCACCAATTACCTGCAAACTGGAGGGGAAGGCTTTGATCATACAAATGCATTTTACAGTGCCTCCTTCTGCCAACACACCCACCTACCTGCTTAGCTGTGCTTGGAACCCATGTATTCTTCCCTGTACAGCAGTGTATTTTGGGGGTGGGCTGGACCCTGCTCATGTCTCTAATGAACCCATCATTTTGGTGGGGGCAGTTTTAATTACTGGCATAAGATCACTTGTCTAACTTGTGCTGGAGGCTGTAAATGGGAATAATTGTACGATGTGAAGTTTTTGGTCTCTCCCAACCTCTGTGTATCATGAGGTAGGATCTGCACTACCCTCAAAAGCGTGTTGCTTTTAGGTGGAAGGGGATGAGATGGGATGTCCAGGCAGGGATGCAGGCAGGGATAAGTGCTGGTATTGGCAAGCTGTGATGCACTGCTCAGATAACATGCAATCGAGATGACTTTCCCCCTCCTTGCCCTAGCATCTCTTCTCTTGAACAACTGAGAGGCTTCCCCACAGCCTTCTCTGTGCTTAGTGTGAACAGTAGGATCCAAAGCTCTCTGCTTCCCCACCGTTCAACTGGGAATTTAGCAAAGTGCATGTGAAGGAGGCTGCAGCCTGCCCAAAGAGAGCCACGTGAAAGGAAGTTGTATCGCGCTCTGAGATCAAATTATCCTTCTCAGCTTTCGGGGAGAGAGGACTCTCTGCAGCCCCATGCGAGAGCTTGCCTCCTCCACCTCCTCCTCAGCTCAGTTTATATCCTCAGTCCCCTGGCAGACGCTGCCAATGCTCACTCATCAGGGCTTGCTCTCTGTGCTAATGGCCCTCTATAAATAAGCCCCAGGAACAGTGATAGAGAACAATCATAAAAGGCAGGCGCATAAATTAAAGCCGATGTTATAATAAAGCAGACAAGCCCTTCATCCAGGGTTTTATGTTTCTCCTTGAGTCGGCAGCTTTGCCAGCAGAAGATGATTCCTGCACGCCTTGGCCCGCTCCTCTGTCTTCCCGCTCCGTGGGTGTGAGTGGGTGGGTGGCAGCAGGAGCTGGCATTGCCAACTTTTTGGGCATTACAGGTAACAAAATTGCCACAGGAATTTCTTAGAACATCTCTCAGCTTCCCTTACTCAGGTCCCTAGGGTGACGACAGGACTGCAAATTAACTGTGCAGGTTGGCTTTGGCCACTCTTTTGGCTAGCTAGCTATAAATGGAATGCAATGCCTTTGAGTGGCTGAGGTTGCCAAGAGCTCAGCCCCATGCCTCTGGAGAAAGGTGGAAGTCATTACCTTCACCCTGGTGAGCAGCAGTCAAACCTCATAGGTCCAGAGGGAGATGCTGGTGCATAAAATAGCAGCATCTTGGTGCAGATGGAGGAGCACACAAGGTACCTTGGGAAGGCTGCTCCTTCCCCTTTGCCCCAAAGTGTCTCACTAACTGGAAAAGCACATGCTGGTTGCTGGCATGCAAGCTTTCTTCCGTGCCTCTGGAGTGCTGTATGTAGTGCCCTGAAACTCCTGCCTCTCCTCATGAGTTCATAGCTGTCTCTTCACATCACACCCTGGATGGCTGAGCTGCTCACTCCCAAGGTACAACATCCACACGCTGAAGTCTTCCAGGAGATGGAGCAAGTCATGCTGCAGGTGTGGGGTCAACTGGGGCTTTGGTTTGTGTCCCACTGAGAGTAGCAGTCGGTCTCCTGGTCCAAAACATGGCTTGATGTTATGCAGAGGTCTTTTTGTGAGGTCCCACCAGCTCAGTCAGCATTTAAAGCCTGTTTTGGGCACTTGGGACCTGAGCTAATGGCCCTAAGAGCTGGCAGTGAGGATGCAAACTCCTACTTTGGGCTCTGAGCTTGCTTTTGACCCTGTTCACCCATCCCTTACAGTCCTTGCAGTGATAATGTCCCTAAGGTGGTAAGTTGGGGATGGGAAGGTGGTAGCAGGTTCCTCTTGCAGGAGGCTGTGGGGATAATAAAGGGGAGAATTATTAGGTGCCAGCTCATTGTTTGAGGTTTAGAGCAATTTGCAGACATGTGTTGAGTTCTGCAATGAATCCATAGCAAGCCACACATGCAGCTTCTTGCAGGAGCATTGGTTTGAAGGGTTAGTTACATGCACCTGAGGTCAGCTCCATGGCATCCTTCTGGTGCTCAAGCATCTTCTTCCTCCGTGTGGCTTTATGGAGATGCAGCACAGCCCATGCCAATAATGTGTGTGTGTGGGGGGGGGAGAGTGGACGGGAAGGAAAGGGGCAAGGAAGGAGAGGAGTGAGACAGCTGGAGGCAGAAAGGGAGGGATGAGGAGAGAGGGGCAGGCAGGTAAGCTCAGCTTTCTGCTCGCTGCCTCCCTGTGCTCTCTGGCCCGAGCTCCCCCTCGTGTTCAGCTGCAGATATTTCTCTGTTGCTCTTCCGATGATCCTCTCCCAGTTAACGCAGGGATGTTCGATTTTTCCTGCCACGTTTGTGCCTGAGGAGCCAGACTCCCACCGGATATGGCTTCAGGCTTTTTCCCCACGACCAAGGCATCCTCTCTTCTCCCCAGTGAAACTGCAGCATGGAAACCACCTCCAGCCTTTCCAAATGTTCAGGCTGGAGCCAGAGGCTCAGTTGAGCTCCTGTGAGGCCCAGAAATCCATAGTTTTGATTGTGCAGGGAGAGGCATGCACTGCAGATGTGCCCTGGCATTGCTCAGTCATCCACCAGGCTCCCTTGAGGGGCAAGAGGCTGAGAAGTGCCATGCCATGCTGGTGCAGCATCAGTTCCCTCCAGAGACTGCCTGGCCACTCTCTGCCACCGCCGCTGCCGCTCATCAGCCCCTCACTGGTCTCACACAGGGTTGTTTTCCACTCCATTTCCTCCTCTAGCCTTTGGATACCCCCTCTGAGCTCTCCAGTTCCCTTTTCATCATCCCAGCTGGGATAAAATATGACCAGAGCCGTGACGCGCCAAGATCTCAGCTCCCCTGGGGGACTGTTTGCCCACATCACCTGTCGGATCAGGAGCCTGCATGTCCTTGGAAAAATATGTATTTCAGGCTGCCGGGGTGCTAATTTGCAAGGCCCATTACTCAAACGAAACATTAAAATGGCCGTCCATAAAGCAGAGCCTTTTTCTGTGCCTCCCCCTCGGTCTGAACTCACAGCTCCAGGTATAGGTTTCCTGTCAAGCCTCAGAGCCAAAAGCAAAGATTTATCGATAGCTACCTTGACTCCAGCTTGCATTTTAATTACGTCTCCGTCAGCTTGTGCTGAGAATAAACTCAGTGCCTATTGTGTTATCCTCACTTCATCTCTCCAGATGAATGCGCTGGGAGACACGCGGGCTTGTGGTGTCCCTAACAGGGATCCTCATGCTTTCCTGCTTCCATTCCTTCCAGCTCATCTGCATGGATCAGCAGAGCAGCCATCCAGGACTGAAACGTGTGAGGCTGGGAGGGAAGACTGATGAGACTGAGTTCTGTGTGTCCCCATCTCTCAGTGCCTTGGTTTCCTTTCACATGGCAGCTCTGTCCCAGCTTCTCCCAACCTTCTGAGTTTGCAGGGAGGGCAAGCACTCTCCTTTCCATGGCCAGATCAGCTCTGCCAGGATGGGAAGCAGCAATTGGGGCTTGACGAGGTGCTGGAGCCCAAACTGCTTTTTGGAGGGTTTGATTTCACGCGGCCCCACAGGCAGTTAAGAAGCCACCAGGGAAGAGACACACTGAACTTTGGGGTGTGCTTGTTTATCTTCTGTCTGCATTGGTGTGTGGGGGTGGGTATAAATCTGACTGGCACGTGCCAGACGATGCTGGGGTCTCACTTAATGCGGGTGCAAAGTTGGACCTGGCACTTTGCAGCAGAAGCCATGCATATTCAGTAGTGAGATGAGGGGTGGGAGCAGATGACTCGCTCTGCTTGGTGTGGCAGACACTATCTCAGCAAAACTGGGGCTAGCATTAAAATAACAGCCACAGTGACTTGGCCATGACTGCATCTCCTGTGCTGGCTTCCTTATGGAGCCACTTTATCCTGGGACAAGAAGGGGTTTTGGCCACTGAGGGAAGCTCTTGGGAAGCTCCTGGCTGTGCAGGAATCATCTGAGCGAGCTCCTGGCCCTCCCCTCTCATCCCCTGCCTCAGTTTCCTCATCAGTAGCAGTGCCATATCAAGGTGACGTAAGTCCTAGCCTAGCAGGGGAGTGTGAAAAGCTCCCTCCATTAATAAGCACAAAGTGCTTTGATATTTTTAGCTGGAAGTGCCACGTATTGATATAGTATGACTGTACCTCATTTGACTTCTTTCTCGATTGCAAGCCCCCTCTTGATCCCGTTACCTGCAGTAACAGTTATCTGGCTATATTTTATCATCTGAATATTTCAATTAAATTACTTTAAGGCAGAAAAAAAAAAAGAAAAAGCCTGTGCTGAAGTTGGAAATGATCACTGTATCACTCCAACTTCCCTCCGTTCCCAGAAGGTTAATTGAAAGGCAGCCATCTTGGTGACGTTTAGACAAATGAGGATAATTATGTGTTCTCCAGCTCTTTGAGAGGTTAATTGCGTAGATGTACGAAGACTTGAAGAACAAAGAAGGAATAAATCAGAAGCAGGATGATGATCTGATAATGTAATTTACTATATTCACGTACAACTCAAACAAATAAACCCCCTAATTGCACACAGGCATTTGAGTACCCCTAGAGTTGCCAGGATCAGGAGTCTAGGCCTCAGTGAGACTCAAAGAGGAGGTACCAGTGGGTGAGGTCTTTGCTGACTCCTACATAGGGGTTATCATTGTCACATCACGCTGGAGATGGCTTCTTCATCTGATGGTGCTGTCAGGCTGTCACCTGGCTCCTTACAACCCATCACACAAAGCATCCAACCCTCATCCCAGCAGTGAAACAACAGGTGGGAAGCAGAGGGATCAGCAGAGAGGCAGGAGATGCGAGCAGAGGATTTCCTCTGGAAAGTTATTCTATTTTGCCTAATTGCTGGTGAAATTTCTGCAAATTGGCCGTTAGATTCTCATGCTGATGGCTTACCTTGGTCATTTAGAGATGTCATGTTTGGCAGGAGCTCTTCACGGTGTTTGCCATGAAATATGGCTTCACCCTCCAGCAGCAGAATTTCCCTCCTTTTAGAGATTGTTAGTTCTGCCTGCACCTGGATCTTGCTGTGGCACTATCCTGAAGGAAGCTGATTTTTTTTTTTCCCTTTAATTCCTGCTGGTGACTGGGGTAAGGATGCTCACGTCCAGGCCAGTTGTTTGAGCATGTCTGTTTGTCCATCTGTTGGCACCTCTGTCTCATAGAATCATTAAGGTTGGAAGAGACCTCTAAGATCATGAAGTCCAACCATACCTATCACTACCATACTACTAGACCATGGCCCTAAGTGCTGCATCTAAATATTTCTTCAACACCTCCAGGGATGGTGACTCCAGCACCTCCCTGGGCAGCCTATTCCAAGACCCTGCTGGGATGGGGTACATGAGGTGCTGTAAGTGATGTGCAGGCAGAAGAACTGCAGCATAAAGCCAAGTGCTTGGAAAAAATTGGGGCTTTTATCAGTGGCTTGGGGCTGTGCAGAACACCAGGCTTTCCAGTCAGGATCAAATACCTCTTCATTTTTCAGCCGTGAGGGTCAGGAAAATGCTGCTTATTTTTCTCCACTGAGAGCTTAGGGGTGAAACATCTTCATCTGGAATCTCTTTTCCCCCTCCACTGGCTCTCTGGGGAAGTTTGAATTGATTTCAAATGAGAAAAAGCTTCCCCCAACCCCTAAGGTATGAGGAGCCTCAAGCCTCGGCCTTCGAAACACCGGTGAGTGGTTTTTCCACCTATCTGTCAGGCCCGTCTGAAATTGCAGTTTAATTCTCTGTATTTGCTCTTGTATTGTGCATTAAGATACAGGGAGTTTATCCAGCAGTCCAGCTGTTTTGAAGATAATTACTACAGAACTCAACCTGATGTAAAATAATCCTCCCGGGCAAGCAGCCAAGAGCCTGAGACTTATCCTCCAAAGACTGAAACCTCTCCATTACCCTTAAGAGCTGCAGAGATAGGACTGGGAGTCTCATGACAAATATATTTTTGATGGTAATTAACAGAGGGTTGGGAGAAGAGCTTTGCTCCTAGAAGGGAGGGTGGTGGGGCCAGACAGATCAACCAGCATCATGAGGACCAGATGCCATGGAGACGTGGCCATGTTTCCATCCAAAGCATGATCCTATGTTTCCATCCTATGTGCCATCATTTCGCCCAGGAAACCACTTTGGAGTTGTCACCCTCATGCCCTTCTGCCACCCACCTCACTGCATTGCCACCCCGTTCCACATTAGGGCAGCCTTAGACCAATTTTTTCCTCCTTGCAAGCCAGGGGCAGATGTACAATGGCTTTGCTGTGGCTCCACAGGAGCTCCTTGCCTGTGCATAAATCAGGCTGCCAGCATCCTTTGCCACTGTGGGATGCTGCTGGAGCTGTGGCCTCTCTCTCCTGGGTTGAAAGCAGTCTCCCTGCCTGGCCAAGATGGAGATGGTCATCAGGATGGCAGAATCATAGTGGGCAGAGCCTTGAATTGCCAAGTGTTAATTACTGGTACTTAACAACATGGCTAACAGCGACAGCACAATAGTTATTTCTGACTCTCCCTGTTCTCTGTGGATGAAAAAAAAGGCAGCTAAAAGCAATAGCAAGGGCAAAACCAACCCCCCCCCCCCCCCCCCCCGCCCCTGCAGGCACGGGGTGCTTCTGGCTCCTGACTGTTCAGGTCTGCTCACATCCCCAGCAGCAAACCCTGCATTTCTTCTCCTGTGTTTGATTGAAGAACACTAGAAATCAGCTGGGGCGCAGGTGCCGCGTTGTGTGAGATGAGCACTGATTGAATCCGCGCATGGTGCTGATTGAGGCCTGGGGCTCTGCTCCTGTCAGCCTGCTACAAGCATCGGGGTTTGCTGGTCATGTCCCTTAATCAGCACCCTCCAAGGTGGTGATGGTGCTGGTGAGCATCTCTCCTTGCATCTTTTCTTCCCTGCTGTGATGTAGGGCAGAGCCTTGGGGCAAAGTAGAGGGGAATTTGGCTTCCCCAGTGAGAAGATAGCTCTCTAATGATGTTTTCTTGATGGTAAATGCTGGTGGATGTTTGTTGTCTCTTTGGAGGGGAGTTGGAAAGATGTCCAAGCCTTCTTTAAACCTCGGGATGGCCCAATCGCCATGAGCAAGTTGGAAAACAGTGTTTGGCTATGTCAGGGACCTGACTTTAGGGAGAGAGTGCAATGCCTTAGGTGCCATTTTGGGCAAGGGAAGGTGCCCTGCTGCATTTCTTCCAGTGTCCATGTTTTTCCTGGACTGGCTGCCCCTGCTCTGTGCCTTTATTTTCATCTCCACTCAGGAGATCAGGGGTGGCTGCCAGCATCGATTGATGCTGACGTTAGCATTTAAGTGCCACCTGCTCTATAAACATCCCCATTGATTTGCTCTATCCAAAGGCTGCTGCGTTATTTCTTTTACTGCCACCTCGTATTTCCCTTCCCCTTGCTGATGACGTTGGCAGAGTGGCATGTATCCCTGCAAGCTGCAAGTCAAAGCCATGAGTGGAAGAAAGGCTTGAGAAGTGAAAGGGAAAGCCTAGCTGACTTTAACAGAGCCAACTGTGATGTCTGGCTTGGCTCAATGTGGAGCATTAATTCAGAAAATCCCAGGAGTGGCTTCGGGGAGAAGATGTGGTCAGTGAGCAGCAGCAGGGGAACTGTGCAGCAGCTCACCTCACCGTTCATCCCGTCTCTGTGCAAACTAGGCTCCGTTTCCAAACCATCTGCAACCCTGCACTGCCTGCATCAGCCTTAACATTACATTGTGCTGCCAGCTCCACGATTCCCAGACTGGAGTACAAGAACAAAGACAGGCACAGACCCCCTCACCAGGTTGATGCTGGCTCAAGTTCAGGGGCAACCTAGCATCAGGCTTCAGCTTTACATCCCCTGGGTCATCCCAGAGTCTACCCAAAGTGCTGTAGATATGGGGTGCAAGCCAGCCTGTGGTGTTTTGGGTGGTGTGGGCTCCTCAGGGGCTGAATGGTGAGCATTTGATTTCTTATGCCTCATGCAGACAGCTCCCGCCTTCCTCATCATCTTGTTATCATTCTAATGTCTGGGAGCTGCAGTCATGGACCAAAACACCATTAAACTATCTGAAATGGAGCAACTCGACAGCCCCTGCCCTCACAGGCTTATTATCCTTGCAGATGGATATTTTATATTTAGCAACCTCTAATGTATCCATTTGGGCTTGGATTTGTCATGGGGAGTAGCTTCTATTTTGGTGCTTGGCAGCGGGTGGGCAAACTGCCACTGCAGGAGAAATCCTCCCCAACAAGACCCAAGCATCCAAGGAAGGCAGAAGGGGTCCTGTAGCCCTTGGAGGGTTCTGAGGAGGGGGTGGTTGGTGGGTAAGAGTTTGTTGGTGGACTGGAATTTGTTGGAACAGCACTGGGAAGAATCAGAGTGATGTGATAATGGTGAGACCAGACAATTAGTTAAGCTTGCAGAGAGCAAAAGCTGGTGGCATGTGGCTTTTTGGGAGGCATTTGGGGTGACTGATGTATGGTGAGGAGGTATGCTGTAGGGAAAAATGGGAGAGTTTCAGCTGGCTGAGCCTCCTGTGCGTTCCATGTTCTTTGCTTTCCAAGGGGAACATGGTCAGGAGTTGCCACATCAGTGATGAGGACTGGGTGTGGGAGGTGGTTATGTTGGATGATTCCAAATGGCACATATTGAGTTGCTTCCATCCTCAGGGCACTGGGATGGTGTGGGAATGCTGTGGGGCATCCAGGCGCCAGGATGGACGGGATGGATGGGAGACGGAATTCCACGAGTGCCTTAGAGAAGAGACAGGATGCCTATGGAAGGCATTGGGAATGAAGACAAAGTGGGTTCCATCCTCCACGCTGAGAATAACTCTGAGGGCTGAGAGGAATTGCAGGCAGCACAGTCCTGCCCTCGGGGAGCTCTGCTGCCAGCCCAGGCACCACTTGCCGCAGATGCCGTTGTAGCCACGGCTAATGTGACGGTTTACATTGTCAGGAAAGGATTAGAGGAGCCTCCACTCCTCATTTGCATCTTTAACGAAGCGGGAGCCCAGCCAGGTTCTGTTCTTTTGTGTTTACTTCTGAGGAAGTGTGTTTATTTCCGATGATTACAAATAAATCTCTTCTGCCTTTGCTCCAGCTGCCTGGAATAAAAGGCTTTCAAAGCCTAGTAACTCTGTAGTCGGGGCAAGGACCAGAAGCAAAGGAGAAATCCCATTAGGATTCCCCAGCAAATGTAATTAACAACTTCTTCTCAAAGACAGGGCTGCCAGGGTGTTTGCTCTGCCCTTGTGACAGGTACTCTTGGTTGAAGGGTGAAGCACCACCCTGTAGCTGTTGAGGGGCTGTGCTCCCGATCTGGGTGAGCTATTTTAGCTGCTGAAAAGTGGGTCAGCCGGCCAGTCTGCGACTGGCTTTGGCATCACCATTTGTCATTTTGACGAAGCATGTTGCCTACTGGAGAGAGAAGTGGTTTGGGGTTGAAGGGCTGTAGAAATACTAAAAAGTAGAGCACTGCATAAGAGAACAGGAGAGTTTTGGGTTGATCCGAAGATGAGCATCTCCCCTGAGCCTCTCGGCTTGGCCTGGGACTATTGCACTTGTTTCTGTGAGTGCAAACCATTTTCCTGGACTGATCAGGATATGCATCAATGTTCTGGGGTGCTGAGCATCCCATCCCTTGGGATATTTTGCACCCACAGAGAGGGGTTTGCAAGACTTGCTTTATGCCTCCAGCTCTTTGCAAGTCATTGATCCCTCCAAACTAGTGCCAGAAAACTTGTGTTGACCCTAGACATGGTATTTGTCTCACCAGGAGGCAGCCCCAGCCTCAAGCCCCAGGCTTGGCCCTTGTGCTTGGCTGAGTCAGCAGCATAGGAAGGGTCTGTGATATGGACTGGTAGAGGCAGGGGATGAAGGCAGGGACTGGTATGCCATGTGCCATGCTTAGGAGAAGCACTGTCAGTGTCATTGATGGGTCCAGGCAGGAGCCTGCAGTGGGAGCAACGCGGGGGTCTCTCCTAATAGGTCCAGGAGGAGGGAGACAGTCACTTTGTGCCGCTGCATGCAAAGAGCACATCGACAGAGTTATCTGTAATGTTGACACTAAGCAGAAGAATCCGTTGGCAAGCCTCAAAATTAGCATTTCAGGATGAGGAATAGGGGCAATTAGAGGGGAAGTGGTGCAGCGCCACTGCCCCCAGCTCCCTCCCTCATGCATCTTCTTGCAGTGCTGTGTTCAGGTTCATCACCTGAGAGGCCAAGTGTATTGGTGGGGAACACTGCAGGGGCTGGAGCACGGGCAAAGGCCAGCATCCCAGCAAGATGCTCTGGTGCTGAGCAGTCACAGTGGGAGGCAGCTGAAGGGCTGCAGATGGTGAAAAGTCTCAGCTTGAAGGCACTGAGAGCCTAAGTGGGATGCAGAGATGAAGGAGTAGACGAGATGGGTCACATTCCATCAAGAAAGGGGGGAGCTGGGATGAGGTGAGTGCTGGGGCCTCAGGTTCAGGCTGACGATATTGGTCCTAAGATATTTCCTTTAGCTCTCTGATGGGTTTTTTCCAGGTGTACCATGGAGCCAGGATGGGTTTATTTCCGTCCCATCTGACAGGCACTTTATTTATTGTCTTTTGTCCCTTCCAGACTCTCGAGGCAGGGTTTCTTCTGGAGGTGGATACGGTGCCTTTAGGAGACTGTTAATGGGGGTTTGTCTTTGTTCTTAATTAGATCCCTTCAAGGGAAAACCTTCTGGCCCATTTTATTATCCAGCTTTGTCAGAGCTTGTCTGCTTTATCTAAACACTTTGCAGAAGTCTCTTTACCTGTTTGCTTACTGGAGACATTATCATAATCCTGGTCAATTTGAAATAGGTAGCAAAGATGGTTCAGCAGACGAGGGAGTGTGAACAGCTTAGCAGCTAACAGAGATCACTTCCCAAGCTGGGTGAAGAAGCCAGTGGGATTCTCTTCACATCAGGATATTGGTCTGTATTTGTCTTCAAAGCATTAATTCCCAAGGTGTGGGAAAACTCATGGCGGGAAGGTGAGGCAGAAGGTGCTATCCATGGAAGTTGATGGACTGTAGCATTTCTGCTGCTAGTTGTTCTGACATGTTGCCAGGAGGTGCAGGAGGGTCGATGTTCTGAAGGAAGGTGGTTTATCTGCTCCCTCCTTGCCTGGGCATAGGCAGGGCTCAGGTGGAGAGGAGCAGAATGCTAAGTTAGCAGAGGTGAGGGCACTTGGTCCTAAACCAGCTATTGAGTGCTGGCAACTGAAGAGTAATCTTGAAGAATGGGGAGAAGGAGCTTTTGCCTCCTTGATCTGGACTGAATTTGTTGGGACTCTCTAGGTTTCCCCTGCCTGTTTGCTCTGTGGGTGGTACTGGTCACCACATACCACAGGCAAGGAAGGGGGGATGCTGTCCTCAACATACCACGTCCACACATGTTAGTGGGCATCCCTGTGCACTTGTGCAGGTGGACTCTGAACCATAAATCCAAGCTGTAAATGCAGAATGAATGACTCCAATTCTTGGGGGTCATGACCTGGCCCCAAATCTCCCCAGGAAGCACCCCTGCTATGGCTCATACAAGGCTAGTCAGTGATAGCCAAACAGAGCCTGGTGAGAGCATGAGCTCCTCATCCCTGTCACTTCAAACCCTAGTCCTTGTGCTTCACCCCTAATGAAGGGACCCAAGAGTCCCTTGCAGGGCTGTAGTCTGGTGATTTCTGTGAGTGCAGACATGCACGTTGTCTGTTTTACATATTGCTGCCCTGATTTTTCGGTGCACGCAATGAATAATTTACAGAAGCCGTGTGTAAGTATCTCTTTATTATTCATTATAATGAAGTGAGACAGCAGTAATAGTCCACTAGACTGGAATCCCCCAGGGCCGAACTTAACTCAGCTGTGCTTAGCTCTCCCCCAGTTAATTTGAGTGAAGGGAGGGCTTGGCTTCCTGATAAGGACAATGCTGTGTGCTGGACCGGCGGAGCTGAGGCGGCAGTGCTGTGGCGGGCACGGATGGCCATCCATCTTTCCCAGGCTCCATCCGGGATGTGGCTGGCGGAGATGTACAACTCCTGCAAGGAGGAAAATTACTCGTTTGTGGGAGGATATATGGCTCGTTCCTCTGAACCGAGCACCCGGGGGGACCCTCTGACAGGCTGAGTATCGCCCCTTCCCTCTGCCCGATTAATAACCTCGATCGAGGTGACGCTCTGCAATCCCAGCAAGGGAGGCATATAACACCCCCAAAGCCTCTGCAGGAGAGAGGATGGGGATGGGGACAGCCAACAGCCTGTCTATGAATTTAGAGGCATATGGAGAGGGACTTGAACAAGTTTCCTGATTGACTGTAGTTGCCTTTTCCTAAGATCTGGGCTGCACAAAGCTGCAGCAGCACTGCCACCTCCGGCACATGCTCTTACCTAGCTTGGGTTTCCTGATTTGCTTTCATGCTGGGAGAAATCTCCCTTACTGTGCTCCTTGGGTGGAAAGGCGAAGCTCCTGAGAAAAGCCAGGCTCATAATTTAGCCAAATGCTGGGCCGTTTCGCTGCCAGAGCCAGAGAAGGCCACAAGGAAATATATTGAGAAAAATCTATCAAAAGCAATGGAAAAGCCATGTTCTCTGGGAACATTTTACTTCCCCTTTTCCCCTCCTCCTTCCTCCGTTCTTTGCCAAATGTAAGTCAGCATCGTGGACCGGAGCTGGTGAGCCCCTGTACATCTTAGAGGGGAGAGTGGGAGCCAGGCAGGAAATAAATAATGGCAACGACCGCGCTGTGTTTTCAAGGCACTTGTAGGATTTACAGCTGCTTATCCAAATGTTCCCTTCTCTTCCCCACACTCTGGCATTGCCGTCTCCGGCTGTTTCTCTTCCTCCCCTCCCCCTGTGCCAGTGCTGCAGCCCCTTTCCCCCTCTGCCTGCTATATCACCCCGGGGATGGCTCGAGGGCCATGCTGACAAGCTGAACTGTCAGCCAGTTTTACAGCTTCATCAGAAATTCTCAGTGTGCATCGAGGGCGAGGGGGGAGCAGCGGAGGTGGGGGGGGGGGGGGGGGAGGGCAGAAAGTCTGGGCCAAATGGGATGGGATTTTCATCTGTGGTTCCTCAGCTCTCTT
>VWZO01012079.1:92776-131079 GCA_013396975.1 Bucco capensis
TTCTCGGTGTGCAGCGGGGGGGGGGGGGGAGCAGCGGAGGTGGGGGGGGGGGTGAGTGCAGAAAGTCTGTGCCAAATGTGATGGGATTTTCATCTGTGGTTCCTCAGCTCTCTATGAAGAAAAAAAAAAAAAGACCTTTTTTTTTCCTAGTGGATGCACCATTTCTGTGAACTGTGACGTGATGAGGGGATGAGGGATGTGGTGGCAGCATAGTCTAGCCGTGGCAACACACCAGAGGTCTGACTGAGCATGACTGGGAGCCAGCGCAGCAGCTCCCATCCCACTTGTGTCGTTTTGGGAGCTGGGATACTCACCATGCATTCTGTTCTAGCTTTGTGACCCTCTCTGCCTCTTCCTCTGCAGGTGTACCGTGGATGACCGGGTGACACGGGTAGCGTGGTTGAACCGCAGCACCATCCTGTATGCTGGCAATGACAAGTGGTCTATAGACAACCGTGTGGTCATCCTTTCCAACACCAAGACCCAGTACAGCATCAAGATACACAATGTGGATGTGTATGATGAGGGTCCCTACACCTGCTCTGTGCAGACAGACAATCACCCCAAGACTTCGCGCGTCCATCTCATTGTGCAAGGTAAGTCTTAACATGTTGCTAAACTATTTGATATGGGAGGGTGTCTTGGCTTGGGAAGGACTTGGAGGCTCTCTTAGAGATGGATGAACATCCATTGCCTGAAGGATCGAGCAGCATGGGGACAGAGGTGTGGACAAACACCTGTGATGCCAGGGAGGAGATGGATTTGTGTTGTCTCAGCCTCTCTGTCGTATGGTTGTTGCATGGGGCAGAAGACACCCTAGAACTGAAATTGTGTCTGGGGTGCTCTTCCTTTTCTCTCTAGCCTGTCCCTACTGTGAATTTGACCCATCTCTGCTGCTTGAGACAGCAATGCTTGGCTTTCCTTGTCAGAGAGCTGTCAGTAAGGTGTTCAGGAAAGTGTCTGAAGATGCTTTCAGAGAACCAAAAGCAAAGCACTGCCAGGCACAGTGGAGGAGTGGACTCCATCAGCACGTGGTTTTGGGGGAGAGGGCAGATTGTGCAAGGGGTTTTTGTACAGGGCTTTCAGGTGAGCTTGTTGGTTTAGAAGATGCTGTTGAGTTGCAAACCAGTGTTCCCAAGGCTGCTCTGATAGAGGGATCTGGGTACTGACAGATCAGAGCTGCCCGTAGCGCTCCGGTAGATACCACCTCTGGATCCTTGTGGCTTTGCACTGGCTACCAGCTTTTGTCCGGTCTCTAGATTAATTTTTCAGAGTTAGTGTTAGTTCAGGTTAGATAAAGATAATGAAAGTTTCCTAATCCTCTTAAAGAAGATTTATCTGGCTGAGTAGAAAGCTCTTGGAATACAATAAAGCGTGTATAAAACCAGGACCTAATCTTCCCTTTAATTTCAAACAGCTGATGGGTATTGATTTTGTAATGAACAAATCTGAAAAACTTCTCAGCCTCGACATGTCTCCAAGAAGCTTCCAATGCAGATGTGTCTGTGTCTTTATGCATCCTTCTCATCTGGAGGAGGCAGAGTTTGATTGTGGATCCTCATCCCAGCAGTTTTCCTGCCCAGTCTTGGCTGGAGTGTGTCGGGGGACTGTGCACACTGGGTTACAGTGGAGAGGGCAGCACTCACCTTGGGAAGAGGGGAGTAGAGATATATGCTGGGCCTATCTTTTCCTTTCCCCTCTCTGCCTCTCCCCCTTTTTGAGCTGAATGTGAGCCGTCCATCTGCGACATTTAATCTGTTTATCCTGTCTGCTCACTAATCGTGCTAATCCATCCAGTCAACATCGCTGAAGTATCTGAGTGCTCTGCACCTAATGAAATGAGACCAAGTGGCAGCAGCACTCAGCACCCACTCCTCTCACCCTGTTTTTGGAGCAGACACTTGTCAGGCTGGTGTGGGCAAAGGCAAGCCACAGTTTGCATCTAGAGCAACTGTCTGGTGGTGAGGCATTTCCTAGCTGTGCTGGGAAATGTTTTTCCCCTGGCATGAGCAAGTCCTGTTGAATTGTTCCCACTGCAGCAATGACTGTGCTTCTCAGCAGTGCTGCTGCTCCACAGCTGAAAGGAAGCCTGAGCAGAACAGGGAAGATGTGGTTGCACAGACACACAGGTCTAGTGGACCATGCTGAGAGGTTTCTATGTTTCTGTTTCCATATGGTAATCTCAAACCACATGGCTTGCCTGACTTGGTTTGCTGAGAAAATCCATCTGTAGATACCATCTTGCTGTCCCATGAGTAGTGGTGGCCAGACAATCAAATCCTTTCATGCTCTGTCACCACTTCAGCTCCAACACAAATCCTCAGTGGCTAAAATGTGCTTTCTGCTGGCTCAGACTGAGTGGTATTGCCCACCAGCACCGTCAGCATAGCCAAAAACTGGCAGTCTGCATGCTTGCACATTGGGGAAGAGCCAACTTTCTATAAGACCAAATACCATCTAGTGAATTGCTCTATGCCAGGAGGAAGGGAATGGTGTTCTGTAGGTGTGTTTGGACCTCGCTGTGCATGCAAGCAGAGCACAAGCTTTATAGGGGTGGGACCAAAGCTCAGTTTCTCTCCTGGCACTACAGAAGGGCTCAAGGTTTGGGACCCTCCTTCATGGAGGAGGCAGTGACAGTAGCGAGATGTTGGGGATGGCTGTGCATGCCCTAGTGTCACCCCTCATCTGGGCCAGCTGACTGGCATGAATGGCCAGTTAGCAACCATGTTCAGGTCAATTAATTTATATCTGTGTTCTGCAAAAGAAAAAGTTGGCTGGATAGAGTATTGATTCTTTGTCCCTCTATTCAATTGGGTTTTAATCGTGCAACTGCAGGGCCCAGCCTTCCCTCCTAGCAACCCAGCCATAAATCTGCAGGGGAGTCGCACTCAACAGTGAATGTGTCTCTTTGTGGCATTATTAATATGTCTCGTGGATTGGTTTATTGCAATAGCTGTTAACAAGGGTTTATAAGACTGGAGATGGCAGGAAGCCAGAGAGGGTTTTTTTTGCCTTGATTTTCCTCTATTTTTGGTCAGCTGCCTCCTGACAATGGGACAGATGCATTCAGGGGCTCATGAGATGCTTGTGACACGCTGGTGAGAATGCAGAGAGAAGTGGCATTTAGCCTCATATAAGTAGAAGATGAGCCACCTCATCCTCCCTTTGTCATGAACACCTTGAGTGGAGGATGCTGTGGGGCTGACCTCAGATGAGCCCTCCTGCCTCCAGGTATGACCTTCCATGAAGTCCACCTCCTCTTCCGTGAGGTGCAAGCTCTCAAGGATGAGCTGGCAGAGCTTACTGCATTGTGCTGCAAACTGGTTTTGGAGCAAGGGGTGTGTTAGGCAATAGGCTGGACACAGTCATGACTCCTTAGCATGGGCTGCTTCAGGATGCAGGGTATATTTCAGTCTAAGAGGTGAAGCTCAGGGCCACTGTTGGGGTCAAGGCTGTGACTTTTGCAGTCAGCATCCTGGGAAGGAGCAAGCCTAGTGTTCTCCTCGTAGCAGTGGCTGTAGAGAGGAGGGTGGACATGCTCAAGTGGCATTGCTCTGGGCTCCATGTGCCATGTGACACACTGTCTGATGGAGATCTTGGAGGTGAACATCCATGCTGGCTGTCCCTCCCTAATAGTGGGCTTTGGTATTCCCCAGATGTCCTCTGGTTCTGATTTATGTAGAGAACCCTCCTCTCTACTGCCTTAATCCTACTCACGATAGATTTTTCATTAAAGCCTCTCCTGGCTGTCAGCATTGTTACTGTTAGGTTCTGGCTGGTACGATCCATTTTCCCATCCCCTTGGTTGCTGTTTTCCTCGCCTCAGGAGCCAGGATGGATTTTGAAGGACCCTGCTGTTCATTTGCAGCAGTGAGCTTGCAGTAGCATGATTTGTTTTTCAAATGCACCTAAAGATGCTCTCCTGGAGCCAATCCCATGTCCTTTGTCACATCAGCCACCTCTCAAACCAGCACTGGTGCAGGTGTAGCTCTTGAGTTCTCAGGGCTTCTTGAAATGGGTGGAAAGGAGCCAGCAGAGCCATTGGAGGCATTGGGATGTGCTATAGGGACCAGAAACTGATAGAATGAAAGCATGGCAGCAGCTGATTAATTACTGCCAAAAGGGAAAATGAGGAAGAGGAGGGAGAAGGGGAGAAGTTGTTTCCCCATTCTATTTCTGAGCAGAAAGAATGTTTTAGTGTGCGCACAAATAGCTCCCTGGGAAGCACTCTCACGTCCTAATTGTTCATAAATTTACTGACAGGTGGTTACACAGTAGGTAAAACACTCAGAGTTTTGGTTTTATGGCTTTCCCTGTCTCTGGGTGAGAACCTGGAGAGGAAGAGTGGTTGGGAGATGCTGGCTGCCTAGCACAGGGTGTTCAATGCCCCTGCTTGGTCTCTGACATGGCTGGATTTTGTCTTGACATGGTTGGAGAAGTCCACACTGGCTTGGCTATCCCTTTACTTTTGACACCAATAGATCTCACAGCATTGCAGTCTGGTCCCACTGGAGGAAAATCAATGATGTGGTCCTGTGTGATTGCTCTGGGCTCCAAAGTCATCTATAGGGAGGTTGTTTTGGGTGGGTTTATTTTCTTTCTTCCTCTTTGGACTGTGCTGAAATGATGTGCCAGAGAAGGCAGAAAGAGGGAGAGAGATACTCACTGAGGGAATATCAGCCAGCTGGAAAATCTTGTCTCTGCTGCAAAGAGGATGTGTTTGCAATAGGTATGTTACCATCCTTTTCCTGTAAAAGGATTGCACAAAGTGTATTATGCTCTGGAAAGGCTGTGAAAAGGATCTCATGAAGCATGCTATACTGGGGAAAGGCTGTGAAAAGGGAGTGTTTCAGACCCAGAGAAGGGGAAGGGAAGATCTCCCCAAGAACTAAGTGCCCATAGAGCACATGAGGCAGCAGCAACACAGCATGCTGCTTGTTCAGCCAGAAAAGGTGACAGAAATCACTCTGTTGGCCAAACTGTAGCTGTTGGATGAGCCTCATCTGTTATGTCAGTAAAATCAACTCTGATGAGCCTCTCAAACTGGGCTGTCATTGGGACAGGTTTGATCAGAGATGATACTCTTTGAGCAGAGATGTTAAAACTTTGTTAAAACTCCTGATGTTGCCTCCTTGGTTTCCTGCAGGCTAGATGGGATGTTGAGGGCAGGGCTACTGTGTGTGTCCTTGTGGCTGTGCCCTGGTGTCCTGGATCCAAAAAATGAGTTGGAGGCAGGGAAACACATCCATTTCTATCTGGCAGCAGGCTTTCCCCAGCTGGGAGATGGCTTGAGCATGCTGCCAAGCATCTCTTTAAGAGCATCAACCCCAAACAGGAGCAGTTTGGGGGAAGATCTTGTAGCGAAGGTGCCTTCAGCAGACATGCAGGGACAGAACAGAGGCTGCTGCCACCATCCTCCTGCACTTCTCAGCCACAAAGGAGATGGAAAACACAGGCCAAATGTGAGCTTGCAGTATATTTGCCTTCTTCATGCTGACTTTGTGTACACTAATGAGTGCTTAGGCAGTGACACCTCTGACAGCTCCATCCTGCCTATAGTGAGGAGGCTCACATAGAGGCAGAGGTTGTGGCATGGGGCTATAGGCAGCTGGAGGTGGAAAGCAGTGGAAGCTCTGACAGGTGTCTGACCCTTCGGAGGTCACAGCTGCAGCTGGAAAGGTGAAGCAGCAGCGTGAATACTGTGTTTCCCCAAAATAGAAGATGTCCAAGAGGGAGTGATCAGTGAGATGCCAGGGTAGGAGCAGGGCTGGACATAGGTGGGACAGTATCCATGAAGCTGTCACCTCCCTGCAGAGCATTGATGGTGACATGTGCCCCTCTACAGGGACCTGTCCCATAAGTAGAGATGGACCAGTAATTGTTGTCTGGTGGTTTGAAGAGCCTATAGGTCTCCATCTATCATCTAACCTATGAAAGGTGTAGGAAGAGGTCTCTTTTAATGGATGGGGAGCTAACGATGTGGAGGAGGGACATCAGTCGCACATGTCAGCAGCTCTCTGCTCTGAGCCATGAGGCAGTAATGATCTGGTGGCTAAAAATAGTCCAGGGCCACAGCAGTGAGCAGCTCCAGTAGGGATCAGCACCGAGGAGTAGCTGGGAGATGAGTCAGCCTGCGCGTGGTCCTGTGCGTCAGCATCATGTGGAGTCAATGATCACGCAGCGATTCCCGACATGCTGTCTCTCTCTTCCAGCATGGTTCAGCAGGGAAGAGGCATCCCTACTGGCATGGGCCAGACCTGCACCACTCTGGGCAAGGCAGGGGCCATGCCTCCTCACACTTGGGTGTCTGGTAGCAGTTTGCATGGTCTGAGCTCTTTGGTTTTGCCCCTAGATGGGCCAACGATGGAGCAGAACATGTGCTGGTGCCCACAGGAAGTGCTGGTTGGACTGGTAGCATGTGGGAGAGTCCCAGGGATAGCTTGGTTGCACGTGTGAGAGCATGGAGCATCACCAAGGTGGGATGCCACAGCCAGCCCCACAGGGCTATTTGCAGCCCCCCATTTGGGAGATGAGGTGAGGTGAGGGATGGGGTCTCACAGCAGAAGCCAGCACCTGATGGAGAGTGTAAATTGGTGCATTGGGCAGTTCGGGTCTTGGGCAGTAAAGGGAGGAGATAAATCACAAGCTTATTGTTATTGAATTTAGTGGCATTGCTTTCACATTCAATTTCTCCCGCCAGCTTTCCAAACAAGCAAGAAATTACAGCACAAATGTATTTTGGGGACTTCCAAACATTATGTATTAACTTACCCATGATTAATATTACGCAGGGTGGACGAAATCCTCCACAGGCTGCTCAGTGCTCCAGCGAGACTATGCTGCTCCTCCCTTCTTGGGCATGAAGTCTGTATTCCATTTGTGGTTGCAAAGGAAGGCAGGATTATGTAGAAGGGGGGGGGGGGATAAGGACTGTGTGCTCTGCTGCTTTATTGCTTTCTGCCCCAGCATCCCTGGAAGGTGAGCATCCTGAGAGCAGTCTTGGGCTGAGGGGGGGATGTCCTGATGAGGTGACAGCCCTGTCTAGCTGGCCCCACTCTGAGTGTTAACTACATTTTCCAGTGGTCGCCAGCACACACTTTTCATTTTCAGATTGCTGCTTTCCCCTGAAGGACTCAGACAATCTCCCTCTGCTTGAACAGACTGTACTTCTATATTAATGTGTCAAGTTGCTGGGAAATTTACTGCCTTGCAGAGCCCATCAGGCTGCAGAGACAGTGTTGCATCTTTGCCATGGCTTGTCCCAGCTCACTGCCTCTTCTGCACCAGGGAAAGAGGTGGTGGAAAGAGTGGGCATGGGACAGCCTGGCCTCTGTCTGCATTCAGGAGCTTGCGTGGGAGGGTGTCAAGGTTTAGGGCTGGGCTGATCACTAACCTAGTGACAGATATTCTTTATTATCCCCTTTCCCCCACTCCAAGAATAAAAAGGGCAAATTAACAGAGACTCATGGATTGGAAATGAAAATTTAAACTACTTTAATGAAAATAATAAAATGAAATATATATATGTAATATTATATTATATTATATATATATATACACACACACCCCAATACCACACCCAAACCCCCCTTGATGGCAACTACATCACCATCACCACTGATGCTGTAGCAGAAGGACTCAGCAGCAGATGGGAATCAGACTCAGGAATTGGATCCTGGAACTGGGTTCAAGAACTCTTGGATTGAGATTGAAGGCAGAACAGGCAGAGTCCTGTAACAGCAGAGTTGGGTTTCTAATCCTCACAAGGAGAGTTATCAGTCCACCACCCCAGATGGCTCAGGTGCTCAACCTTCAGGAAATGTTGAGATGTAGAGGCCTAAACCTCTCTTTTTTTTTGTATTGGTTGTTAATTAGGTGCTAAATAGCTTAATCATGCACCTGTCTTGCTTAGGTCTTAGTCCTTATGTAAGAGACCCTAAGGCCCAAGCTTTATGTGGGAGTTTCAGGGACTGGTCTTCAGTTTTACACTGAATATGTGGTACATGGCATGGAATACTTTGTTTAGACTCAAACTAGGACAAAGGGAAAGGTTTGCTTGGGGTATTGGTTCTTTTTAAGCTTGGTGATGCCCAGAGCCTGGTGGTTATAGGAAGGTTAGACTGAGCTGAGTCCCTCTGGCACCTGGCTGGGTGTCTCTCTGGTCAGTTTGGGCAATGGTGTGGCATCCTGAGCAGGCTAGAGATGGTCCTGGGAGAGAGAGAGGAGAGCCAGACAGCCCTCACCTCCCTTTCCTGGTCATGGCTAGATGAATAGCAGAGATTTTTAGATGATAATCCCAGCATCCCAGTGCTACAGGAGAGCCCTCAATGCAAGGGTCAGATATGTGATGCCACAAGAGCTGGGGCTTTCACCATGTTGTATGCTCAGGGAAGGGGCACAAGGCATTATGAGACTAGATGACCTCCAGAGGTCCCTTCCAANGCATGCTCAGGGAAGGGGCACAAGGCATTATTTCTAGCATAGTAAAAAGCAGTGTTGAGTTCTGGGTGGATTGCTTCCTCTGTCGTCATTTGCTCTCTGGGGTGCAGAGCCTTTTGGGAGGTGCATCTGCCAGCCTGGAGCACAGGGAAGTAGCATCAGTGAGTGAGTTTTAATTGTTGCATGCCAGGGCAGGGGATATTAATGGATGTGGATACTGCCAGGTTATTTATTAGATGGAGTATCTGGGGATAGAGCAGTATAAATCACTGTGGCTGGTATTGAATAGAGCAGATGCTCAGTAATTTAAAAGGCTTTAATAGCCTTGTTGTGGGCTATAATGAAAGCCAGTTATTGGGGTCTGGGGGGCAAGAGAGCAGACCCCTCCATGCTCAGCTGCAGTCTGGGATGCTGTATTGGAGACATGGGGTTGGTGAGTGGAAAGGGTGATGAGTTGGATGCTGATATCTGGTGATGGGGATGGGTCTCATGGCTGAGGTTTCCCAGCAGTGTGTGGGCAGCATGCCTAGCAGGGCCTGGTGAACCAGTGTGTTGATGGTGGCTTTGCTGTTCTTTCTGTCTTGCAGTTCCCCCCCAGATTGTCAACATCTCGTCGGACATCACCGTGAATGAGGGCAGCAGTGTGACCCTCATGTGCCTGGCCTTCGGGAGACCGGAGCCCACCGTCACGTGGCGGCATCTCTCTGGGAAAGGTGAGAACATCCCTGGGGCTCAGGGGATGAGCCACCTGGGTCTGACGAGGGGTCTTGCCTGGCCAGTATGGGATGGTTGAATGGGATGTCCCTGTAGAGATGGCCAGGGTGGCACAGATATGGCCCATGCTTTGCTGGTGTCTGTTGTGTAGGGATGCTGTGCCTTTGGTGCGCTGCGGTATGCAGGTTGAGGATTCTTGTTCAGTGATGTCTCAGGTTTTAGGGGTGAAGGGTGACCGTGCCTTGTGTTTGGGATTTCTCCCAGGGCAGGGCTTTGTGAGTGAGGACGAGTACCTGGAGATCACAGGCATCACACGGGAGCAGTCCGGGGAGTACGAGTGCAGTGCAGTCAACGACGTGGCTGTCCCGGATGTGAGGAAAGTCAAAGTCACTGTCAACTGTAAGTGTGAGGGATAAGGGAAGGTGTGGGAGGGTGAGTAGACACAAAGCCCAGTGTGATGTGGCACAACATCTCCACAGACCCACCCTACATCTCGAATGCCAAGAACACGGGTGCCTCGGTGGGCCAGAAGGGCATCCTGCAGTGCGAGGCCTCAGCTGTCCCTGTGGCAGAGTTTCAGTGGTTCAAGGAGGACACCAGGTGAGGGGCTGCCAAGGTGGGGAGATCAGGGTGCAGTGGGGCAGGATGGGGGGACAACCATGCCAGTTTTGCGGCTGGAGGGTCATGAGGTGAAACAGCTGTGTGGAGGGAGGCTGAGATGAACTCATTTTGGCTAGTGTAAGCACTTGGCTAAGGTCTGAGGTGATCCCAATATTGTTACATTGTTTATCCTAGGGGATGGTGGCTTTGGGTTGTGGAGGGGTTAATGTGGGCTGTGAGGGACTGATGGAGAGTGGGGTGTGGTTTTGGGCAGTATGAGGGAGGTAAAGGGCTCGTCTCGGTGGGATGTGGGGAGTCTGGCAGGGGAAGGTATGGCTCTATAATGCTGTGAACTGGTGAAAAGGGAGAGGTTGTCTGAGGAGGGGGAACAATATATCATAAAGCAGCAGGGTGGCACTCTGAACACCAGTATGCCTACTTTCCTGCAGGTTAGCAAATGGGCTGGAGGGTGTGCGGATCGAGAGCAAGGGTCGCCTGTCAACGCTGACCTTCTTCAACGTCTCGGAGAAGGACTATGGGAACTACACGTGTGTGGCCACAAACAAGCTGGGCAACACCAATGCCAGCATCATCCTGTACGGTAGGTGCCCTGTTTTTTGCAGCAAGGTAGTGCAAGGAGGAGGAGGCTAAGGAAGATGAAGAAGAGAAGGCAGTGAGGCAGGTGGCTGGATGGTGGTGGAGCAATGAAGTGGGCAATTTACCAGAAGGATACAAGGGAAGTTCCAGGAGAGTAAAGACATGGTGTCCTAATGTCAATGCATGGAGAAATGGTGAAGAAGGTCTTTTAGGGTATTGGGGAATGGCCTTTGCTGGTCAGCACAATGATCTGGCAGTGTCAGATAGGATTAGGAAAGGAAAGTCCCATCTAATAAAGGTGCAGGGCTTGTATAATAAGGACACTCAGGGGATGAAGGAGAGGCAGAACATGAGGACAGATGCTGGTATTGTTGCTCACAGCTCTCTTCTGGGTCTGTTCAATGTGTTTGTGCATGATCTGAATGCAGGAGGTGTCTGTCCTTGCTGGTGTGTGGTGCAGGGGAGCAAGGACCTGCTTTTGGTCCTAATCTCATGTATTCTGCACTTGTGCTCTTTTCTGTTCTAGTGTGTTTGGTTCCACTCTCTTTCTGTGTAATTTTTAGTGGTCTGGTCTGCTGTGGTGTGGTCTATTCTGGCTGGTTCCACTCCACTCTAGTGCAGTATGGCACAGTCAGTCCCATTCTATTGGGGCTGAATCTGTCATGGTGTGTTTTACAGACTTCTGAGTGGTTCCAACCATCCATTTGGATCTGCTCTGACTGGGTCCAATGAGTTTGTGCCTGGTCTGTGCTATAACAATGGTGTGTGTGTGTGGTGCTGGTTAGTTCTGCTCCGTCATGTTCTGGTTGCATGTGTACCATTGTGTTCTCTTGTGTTTGGGACTGGGCTGCTCAGGTCAGTTCCCTTCTGCTTTTGTTGTGTGCTATCAAGATGTTCTGTTCCACTGTGTTTTGGAATATTCTGGTCAAATTGTGGGTTTTCTGGTCAGCTATGGCATCTTCTGGTGTGTCCTGTTCCATTTTATCCTGTTTGGTTTGGCGCTGGGGTGGTGTAACCTAGTGTGTAATGTATAATGTCCTGGTGTATTCTGTTCAGTTTTGTCCTGCTTTGCCGTGTTCAATTGCAGCCATTTCTGTACCTGCTTAGTCTATTGGATTGTATTTTGGTCTTGGTGGTTGTAGTTTGTGTTGGCTTGTTAGTCATGACTGGTTTATTCTATTGTCATTGGATCTCCTGTCCCCTGGCCCAGTCCATTCCAGTTGGGTCTAAGTTGTTGGGTTTTGTTCTCTCTTCCTTTTGTCTGGTTTGTTGGTTTATGTTGGAATCAGGTGAAATCTGATAGGGTCTGGTCTAGCATGTCCCAATGTGTTGTGTGATCACCCAAGGTGGGGTCATTCTTGCCAGGCTAGTCAATCCTCATTGGGTCTACCAGCTTCCCTTTGGTCTAATGTTATCCAGTATGGTTTGGCATGGGCTTTGTGTAGTCCCAGTCTGTCATGTGCCTCAGCCTTCTAGTCAGTGCTTAGAATTCAATTCCTCCCTTGCTGCTTGTGTCGCTCTGTGGCAGGACAGGGAGAGGGCCCCATGTTGTCAATGGAGTGTGTGCCTTGCTAGCTAACTGAAAGGGTTGTGTCGTGGGAGCTGTGCTGAAGGGAGAAAACTCACAACGGGGAAAAAGCTTTATTAATTTCAGTGAAGAAGGGGTAGCGTGTGATGATGCAGGGGTTGATGTACATTTGAGAGGGCTGTCTGTTTTCACTTGGTGTGGTGACCACTAGCATGCATGCAGGAGCTACCCTTAATGCTGTCCTTTGTTGTCTTCTTTTCTCCCTTGCCCAGGGCCTGGAGCAGTGCACGACGGCGGCAACGCGGCATCCCGGGCAGCTGCCGGCCTCTGCCTCTGGGCTGCCCTCCTCGCTCGCCTCCTCCTCGACTTTTGATAAGGGAGCGGAGGGTCCCGGGAGGCCCTGCCGTGCCTCTCCCACCCTGCCGGGGGCTCGGCCCGCCCTGCCGCCCAGGGACTCCTCTCCGTCGGACGGGCCCTGCGCCGGAGGACCGGCCTCATCGTCCAGCGTCCGAGGATGGCCCCATCTCCCACGTGCCAGGATCATTCTCGCCGCCGGTTACGCTGTACAGACCCCACCACGTGCCACCAGACTGTCGCCCACCACTGTCGCCCTGGGGATGCGATCCGGCATGGCCGGGGCTCCTCGTGACTGCCTCATCTCTGACACAGGGGGCTCAGAGCCGCTGAGGCGGGTGCCACCCGGAGCTGTCACCGGGGATATCCGTCTCATCATCTTGCTATGCCGTCTATGCCCAAAAAGACCCCAAGGTTGAAGACCCTGGGTTTGGCCTTCAGCCCTCTCCGTCCCAGATGTCAGTTCTTGCCACCAAAGCTCCTCCCTAAGCGCTCCTGATGTCACTGACCGCTGTTGCCTGGCCTTGTCTCTGCTCCTTTCCAGGCACAACTTGTTATCCCTCAAGGGTCACACACCCTCTGCTACTCTTTCTGCCAGCTAACATCATACCCCACCTTTCTGACAACACAAGGCTGCTGTCCTAGGAACATGACAACCTGAAGACTACCAGCAGCCCTCATGGAGACAAGAGTCTTCCCACCATCCCAGCCACCGAGCTGTCCTGGCTTACTGTGTCAGGTGGCCAGATCGTCTGCCCTCCTGGCTCCAGACCCTCACCTGCTGCACTACTACCCTGCTAATGGTCCCGTGGCTCTTGCCCTGATGCACTGCCGGCACTTGTTGGGGAGGTTCCTCTGGGCTTGTTTTCCAAGCGCTTTCTGATCTGCACATCAAAAGCACAGCACTACCAACACTGGGTAGAGACACTATACAACAAAACCGAACCTGCAGGTGACAAGGCCCTTCTGCTATTGCTCTGACTGTCATGCCTGTATGCACACACCTGGAGGGGATGAGATCGTGCACTCCCGGCCTCAAGGTCTGCACCTTGGCCACTCTGTGCCTCCCCAGACTGTCTCCCAGTGTGGCCTCCCTGTACCATTCAGCCAAGCATCTCTGCATCCCTGAAGGATGGAAGAAACACAGGCACCGACCCTGAGCTGCAATGTCCACGCTCTGCTTTTTCTCATGCCCCTGCCCAAGGAGAATCCAATACGTCCAACTCTGTGAAGGAGAGCTCAGACTCTACCCTCTGCTTCCTCCAGCAGTACTGGGAGCTTCTGCCTCCTTCTCTGCAGTGCCCATGTAATCTCCAAGTGTTGAGAATTGCAAGCCTGACAACACCCTCTGCCACAATCCCCGTTGCTGGAAATGTGGTAGAAGTCCCAAGCCTTCCTGATGCTCCATGGATACCTGGGAATGCTTTGGCCCCATGGTCCTGGGAGGCACCATCCTTGTCCTGCTCCTGAAAAGTCACACACAGTGCCAGACCCTATGCCTGTGACAGGGAGACATGACTCTATGGTGACATGCTGAGCAAGCACACAAAGCATCCTCCTGTCCTGACCCAATGCCCACCCGTGCCTTTCCTTCTCCCTCCATAAGTAAGATGGCTTAAGAGCAATGGCTGTGTACACACCATCTTTCCTGTGCAAACTCTGCCACCACCGAAACCTCCTTGCACCACCCCCCTGCTTTCTGCAGCCACAAGGAAGCTGGGGCTGATGGTCCTCAGTGCACAAGATAGAAATAAAACCCCAACAACAGGGCCATGACATGCCACTGCCCAATCCTCTATGCAGCCATGACCCCTCCTCATTCCTGCTCTCCGTGGGCTGCCAGGACCTGCACTGACTGGCACATGGCAAAAGGCTGTCACAAAATCAAAGCAACAGCTACAACATCTCAATGTATGCTCCTGTCCCCACACCCTAGATGTTCAATGTGGACCAGGGCTGATAGGCCCACAATGGCCCAAGGTGGGGGCCACTCTGGCATTAACCTGACACACTAGCTTACCTGACCGGCAGGGATCTGACACGGCATGGCCCTGACTGGGACAGTCTTCATCCTGTGGTGCATCTCTGCTTCTCCACTGGCCTCCTGGAAAAGTGGCACCTGCAGCAATCCTGGTCCTAGCCTGTTGCCCCAGGGACCTTCATGGAGCAGGGACACCACCATCTTCAGTGGCAAGGCAACACACATCCTTCCCCATGTGCCCACTCCAAAAGTTTCCTTGGGGCATGGGAGATGCCTCACCCTGATGGCTTCCCCAGTCCTTGCCTCCCCACCACCCCACCGTGCCAGACTCAAATTTCTCTCTCCTTGCAGCAAAAGCGCTGAACTAGCCCCAAACACACATGGTCATGGTGCATCTGAGAGTGGTGACAACAAGATGCCACGACCTGCACCAACAGCAGCAGACCTGGCACTGGGGCTGCTTCTGCCCTGTCCTTCTCCTCCCCAGGTCTGCTCAGCTCCCCTGTCCTCCTCCAGTGGGACGGCATTCAACTTTCTTGTGCCATGTAACGTGCCATTGTGAGGAACCTGTTGGCTGTCTGAGGCTGGCCCTGCCGTGGCTTGGCTGGGTGGCAAACCCCATTCGGACGCTCAAGAGGCGGCCGGGTGTCCGGGGAGGGGGGAGCACAGCTCCTGGGTCTCTCATGCCAACGGCCGGTCTTCAGTTTCCGTCGATCATTGTATTCCAAGGGTGGCTATACTACCTGAGATTGTGCATGTTACATTGTAGTTGTAACCTTTTCTAATTCAGCAAGAATAAGAGATGGTTGTGATTGTGCAGTGTATCAATAAAGTTTGACGAACTTTGTACCTTCGGGGCTTTGCTTCACGGACTCCACGTGCCCCGGGGAGGGATGTGGCACCCAGCACACTGAGCCAGGATAGCTCCTGAGCAGCTGGGGCCTCTGTCTCTCTGGTAGCCACATCTGATGCTTATTTGGAGCCTCTTTCCATCACCCCTTGTGTCAGCAACACTTTGAGCCCCCTGGCTGGGGTCCTGCTGCTGTTGGACCCGAACCTCGCCCCATCCTGTGTATCTCCCCTGGGAAACAGCTTCGCTGATGGGTCCTGGGTCCCACCTGCCTCCATCTGCCATCCACCAGCACATACCTGTTGACAGAGTCCCTGTGGAGTAAAGACTGGCTTTGCTCTCGCTGCTCACCTACATTCAGCAGAAACGGCTTGTTCAGTGGCCTCCTTCCAGTGACTGAGCCATTCCTAGCATCTTCTCCATCATTTCATATCAACACCTGCTCTGACAACTAAACCTGTCCCCACACGAGGGATGTCTCTTCTGATGACATGCTTCTAAGGATGGCTCCTATCGTGATCTGATGCTGTGTGACACAGACCAAATGTCTTCATCAAAGGACAAAGGCAGCAAGGATCAGGACAACATGAGCCTTGGTATCTCCCTGGCACAGCTACAATCTCACCCTAAAAACTCAGGGCTGGGGTGGCAGACTGTGCCAGGGAATGCTGCACATTCCCACCACATCAACTGGGAGAAAATATTCATCAAGCTCCCCTAATGTGGGACTGTCTTCCAGAAGACTGTACCCACATATTGCCAACTGGCTCAAATGCAGGCCAGGAGTGAACTGTTACCTGATGGCCTCTGGCGCCAAGTGGATGAGAGTCTGTTTCCCTAGAAAAATCCAAAGGCTGATGTCCCTCAGCCATACATCCCAGGATGTGAAGGCTGCCAGCAGCACTTGGGGTGACCACAGGGGAGCAGGAGGTACTGGGGGCTGCAGAACAGTGCTGGATGCAGTGGAAGGTTGTTTCCTTTGTGTGATCCCCTTGCTGGGAGGGGACCTCTCTTTGCCTGCATTGACATACAACTGAAAAGCCTAATCCTGAGAGTTTATCCCCAAACCCACAACAAACAGCCCTGCCAATGATGATGGGTGCTTGTGTGCAGCAGACAGCTGAGTGAAAGGATCTGTCACAGCACTGCTACAAACTACCACAAGTCCATACATCAGGCATGCCTCTGCTGTTCCCTTCAAGAGACCTTGGCAAAAAAGGTAAGTGCATTCCAAGACCTACTGGGTTGGAAAGAGAGAGCCATGCGTCTTTCTCCTACAAACCACAACCACAAAGGGCTGGTTCCGCATGGGACAGGGCTGGCCAGCCTCCTCCCTGTTCCAACCTGATCCTGGGATGCAGAAAGCTGCCTGTGCCTGGCTGTCTTGTCCCCAAATCCTCACTGCCTTGTCCCTTACTTCAGACATGCCACCAAGCCTTTAAACCATTTCCCTTGCCCCATGCTGGTATCACTAAGCTGCCATGTGTCACACTATGATGTGACTCCTTACCATCCCTTTAGCTCTCTTCCTGCTCATCTCTCAGGTTACACAAACTCATTCTAGAATCAAGAAACAAAAGAGATCCCACAAAACAGTTCCACAATTGCTAACAATCAGCTTCTGATCCTACAAGAACATGCCAAGTGGCTTACAGAAGCCAGGACCCTAGAGGCTACTGTCAACATCAAGGACTAAATGTACTAAATAACCTTCTGCACATCAGCACAAAAACAAGACACTGGTCCAGACAAGCCTGACACTTGCCTCATCTGCAAAGACACTGAGTTATACCAATGCCTAGACTCTGGCCCGTAGTGCTTCACCCATCTGCAGCTTGGCAGATAGCACCTGGTTTCCTACACACCTCGCATCACAATTTCTGTCCTTCTCACAGGACTCACTTCAACCCCTCCATGAGCATCAACCAGGACATCATGCCACCAGGGTGGAGGACTACATGGAAAAGTTTTGGAGCCCTAAGAGGAATTCTGCATGGGGGGAATAGGGCAGAACTCCTCACCTACTCACCAAAGCCTCAGCTTTGACAGCAGCCCCAATGGGCTCACCAGAGAGGTCCAGGGTCCATCTCTCCAACGCTGTCCTCCTGTACCATTACAATGTTTTGATGCTCCCCCATTCCTCCCTCCCTAGGTGTCCTTTCCCACATCCCTCCCTGTCCCCATTGATGTGGGGGAAGAGCGCAGGAGTGGCCCTGGCCCCTGCTGCAATGACGACCACAACCAGACGGAGCGGCCACATGGAACAATCGTTTTAATGGATAGGCAGAGAGAGCCCCTCGCCGCCCGCCCGCACCCCCCGCGTGCCCCTGCCCTCAGCTGTGGGGAAGGAAAGGAAACCAAAGGAGGAAAACCGACCATGGGACAGACCCCTGCTGAAAGGGACAGCGAGGAGACTAGTCCCATGGTTCGGTGCCCATTGCTTCTCCTTTTCCTTATTTCTGTTCTATTTTTATATATATATATATATACACACACACGCACACATACACACACACACATATACATACATATATATATATATATATAAAAATATAAAACTGAGCTATATAGATCTCCCTCTGTCCCTAGACTTGCTTTATTCTGCCACAAAGGGGCCAGGGGCCGTGCAGTGAAAGGTGACAGAAAGGGGCCCCAATTCCCCACGGCCCTTCATCCTGAGGGGGAAAAGGTGAGGGGTTGTGGGAACGCATGGACTGAGACGCTGGTCTCATCTGGTTGAGGACCAATACACACCTAACTCCATATACAGCATGCAGTAATGGCAGCGGAAGGACCCTGCTGGGAACCGTGGCTAGAACGCTAACAAAACAAAAAATTATATATATATATGTATATTTATATATACTGTATATATATATCCCATAAAAAGATTCAGCGCCTCCCTCCGCCCGTGCCTTCAGCAGCAACTGTTCGGACGACTGCTTTGTGGGCCACTTTAAGGGGGTTTGGCTTGGGATTCCTCCTCCTCCACGCTGACTTGCCAAGCTCCTCAGCCAGTTGCCTCCTTGGCTGTGCAGCACTCGGTGAATCAACTTCTCTCTGCTTGCTCCCCTTCTGGATATTTTGTTTGTTTTTTTTTTCCTCCCCTCCTTTTTTTTTTTTTTTTGCATTTCTGTTGTTTAGGAACTAAGAGTTCTAGGCTCGTGTCAGAAAATACAATTAATAAAATTAACCATGACTCAGAATCCCTTAGCATTCATTCACGATGTCCACGAGTAGCACGATGAACGCGTGGCTTGACGCCGCTCTCCTTCCTCCTTTTCCATTCGCGGTGGTGTGGTAACTGTTGAAGATCTATATATCTATACATATATATATATATATGTATGTGTGGATATATATATATATATTCTGAAACACAAATGGCAGCACAGTCCATGAGAAGACGGGGAAATCTCAGCAAAGAAGAAAACTGGTGCGTCCAGACGAAGGGATCCCCATGGTGGGGGGGAATGAGCGGAGAAGGGGCTGGCCAGGGGGGGAAGCATCACCTCCCAACAGCCCTTCCCATCCTCCATGCAGAGAATGGTGAAAACAGGGGAGAGGGGTGGGGGGGGAAAGCCTGGGAGACCAAAAAATAAAACCATAGGGTGAAAAGAAAAAGACTCAGTCGCATTGCATCTTCAGCAGGAAGCCTTGGATTATTATTTTTTTTCCTCTTTTCCCTCCTTTCCAAATTCCCGTTGCGGTTTGTGGCATGTTTTTCCTCTCTCTCCCCCTCCCCCGGGTGGCCTGGCCGGATACTCTCTCAATTCTTATGATTATTTTTGGAAACAGTGAACACTTTCTTCTTCCTCCTCTCCTTTCTGCTTGCACTCGCTCGCTGGCCGTGGTCGTTGCCGCTGCTCCTCCGCGGGCCAGCTCTGGGGTCAAAAGAGGCGGGCGAGCTGGGCAAGTGGGAGGGCTAGCAGCCACACACAGCTGCCTCTCCGCCATGCGCCGTTATTGCCATCGTGCACTGCGCCGGGGCCTGAGAGAGAGGAGAGAAATGCCCACCTGATTAGCCACAAAGCCAACAAAACCCAGCAGACACCAAAAAAAAAACCCACAAAAGCAAGACTAAACCAATACCAGTTGGGCCCCCAGTGATACTGCACATGGTATGAGAGACCCCTTGGCACTCCCATCCTCTATAGAGTTGGGCATCAGCCATCCCTGTACCTGCCAACCCCAGTGTTTGGGATATGACCCCCTGCATGGTCCCACTTCAGCCCCAAGTCCCCATTCCAAGCCCATCTCCTGCTCATCACATCCTCCAATGCCCTCTACCCCTCCTCCATAATTTGCCTGAGTTTCTAGCCACGCTTCCAGTGGAGATAATAGCTTTTGGCAAACATTGTCCACCTTCTGACAATCCTGGTGAGCCGGCACAGGGGCAACCACTCAGTATTCCCCACTTTTCTCTTTTGGAGAGTCACAATAATCACCTGCCTACCCAAGCAGACATCACCAGCAGCACTCCAATCAGGACTCAGTTTTTCCCCCTCCCTGGATAGGCTCACTGCTAATAACACCCTCAGCACACAGGCCAAGGCCATCTCAAGAAGAATGAGGTGCTATGAGGATGGTGGTCAAGAAGAACTAAGCCCATCTATGCCTTGGGGGATGATAAGCTGGAATGTGGAGCTCATAGCTCGCTGTAGGAAAGGATGTGGAGGGTGCCTGACTCAGTGGCTTTCACCAAAACACCTAATAGTTGGCTCAGGGGAACACTAAGGGAAAAGACCTCAGAATAGAGTCCAGGCTGGTGCCTTGCAGGACTGCCCACTACCAGGTCCAATTGACCCACGCTTTTGAAACTCCAGGATGCATCCCCTTGCTTCACAGCCTGACCAGGGCACTGATGGCCATTAATCATTTGGTCTCCCACTAGCATCACTCTTTCAGTGCTTTCACACACAGCCCCTCCCAATATATCCCACAGCCCCAAGTCCTGGCATGGCCAGGAAGCCATGTGCAAGGGCAGATCTGGAGGAACACTAGTCTCCATTCTACCTTCTGTAGCCCTCCTGATATCTACAAGTCATCCCAAGGACTGAGCACTCAATCTATCACAAATAAAGCTGCTTAGCTATGGACCCCCAACATCCACTAAGATGGCAAAGTGCTGGTCACAAATAACACCAGGAAGAGAACCAGCTGCTTCTCCATCCCTACTGCCTCCCAGAAGAAAAGGCACTAGAAGCATCCAAGAGGAGAAAGGATCTGTCACAAGACCCATTTACACAGCAACACAGGGAAAACCGACCACAGAGACATCCTTGCTTTCAGGGACGAGAGCACAGTGGCGATGGGAAGGGATGGGGGGAAAGGGGTGGCAAGGCATGCAGAGGGCACAGACTTCTACTGGACAGGCACAGAAGGTTGACAGGGAGGAGGCAGGATGGGAGGGCAGCTAGAAAAAGAGCCAGAAAGCCCTAATATGTTGCTATCCCAAGCAGGATTGGTGGGATGTCTAGGCGCAGGTGCCACAGCTCCCATTAGGATAGAAGCTGGAGGGCCCTGTGGGGAAACAGAGCAGAGGGAGCACTGGGGTGTGGGGATCCCCGAATTACTGACCTTTCCAGGGTGTCAGAGCAGTAGTTGTCTCTTCTAAAAATTAAAGAACAAGGGAAAGTTAAGGCAAAAGGGCAATGAAAAGTGTAGGCTCGAGACACTTCGCTCAGCCTGCCCTCTACTTGAGGATGGGGAAAACAAGCAGGTGGAGTAGCAAATGAGCTGCTGCTGCCCAAATTGTACCCTGGTCCTCTGGGGTCACACTCCCCTCATCTGGGAAAACTGTTGCATGAGTTGAGATGAGCTGCCTGCGGGATCTCAGACCTGGGGAAACCTGGCAGAGTCCATGGTTGTATCTTGATCAAAAAGTAAAGTGCAAGGTCTAGGATTTTGGGGGCTCTGGGATTTGGCTCTCTCCTGCTCCTCTCTGGTGTGAATTTGGGCCCCATTCCTCTCACCACATCCCAAATAGGTTTATCTCTGCAACATTCCAAACTTATTTATTGCCCAACATCAAACACTGGGAAGCAACACGGATCACGCAACAAGGGAGAAGCAGAGAGCTGCTTTCCCCCCAACTCCACAAAATGATCTGGTTTCACTGTGCACTCCATCACATTACAGACAGCACCAAATGAGCCACTGAATGAGGCAGCAGGTCTACAGTAATGAGTGCTACATGTTAAATAAAGCACTAGTTGACCTCCCTGAAAAATTAGATTAAAAGAAGGATTAAAAGATGTATGCTACATTAGCCCCAGAAAGGCTCACGTCACAGTACCTGCACAGATGAAATCTCCTCTTGAGGGGAGGGGGGATTCTAAAACACTCAGCTTCAGAGAAAAGGGGATACTCACAATACTGTCCCCCAAAACTCCACAGGTGAGACTTTAGTCATGTCACAGGTAGTGCAACAATTGCATCATCTTTCATCAGGGTAAATAAAGACACATTAATTGCCAGAGAGAAAGCACTGGTTGCTTAGGGACTGGTGAGCTTGGCCTGGGGATAGTATCACAGTGATGCTTGATAGCAGCACATGAGGCCAAGCTCATTGCTGCTAATTACAGGGGGGATGTTCTCAGCAGAGCCAAGGAGCCCTGTGTTGGGAGATGGAGGATCCCAGTGAGAGTCACAGTCTCTTTGGGTCCAGGGTGGGTTAAGGTAGCCTGGGGAAATGTCACCCCCTGAGAGGACTCCATTAATAAAGACTGAAAGGATCATTAAATCAGTGTAGCTTTATGGAAATTACAGAGGGCCAGAGGACTCTGATTTCATTCACAGTGAGACCAGCAGAGCTAAGTGGGATCAGAAAATAAGCTGAGACTTTTGCAGAGTGCTTTGCTGCATCCTGCTCCATGCTGCCATCACAGCACAGCTCCCACCAAACATCACTTGGGGGTTAGAAACCAAGCACCTAACAGCTCTCATGAAGCCAGCAGCAAAGAAAAGGCACTTTTATCTCTTGGGAACTTTTCCTCCAGCCTGCATCTGTGGATGCCCAACTGAGGTCCCACACTAATTAAGATTTTGATCTCACAAGCCCACAGGGAGCCAACAACATTGAAGCAAAGGATGGACATGGGGCTCAGGCTCTATCTGGGTCTCAGCAACAGCTGCCCTAAGGCTGTGGCATGGATGGAGCTGGGCCAGAGGTGTCTGACTCCCTAAAAACCAAGGTAATTTGGGACCATGATTACTTAGAAAGGCTGGTGGGGAAGACAACTGAGATAGTTCCTAGGCAACACTAATGATGGCTTAACAGGCAGGTAAAGAGGTTAATGTTCATCACTTACAGCATGGACTTTTTGAAGGGAATAAACAATGATGAGGCTCATTAACACCCCAGGTTAGCTGTGCATTGGGGCTGTGGGGATGGAGCTGAGCATCCATCTGGGATGACATGGAGCCCAGCATCCTCTTGTCTCCCTAGAAAAACTGTTTCTCTGGCCTGGGGCTCCTTTGAACCACATCAAGCTGCAGCTTGAGGATAGCAAGAAGCAGACATTGCTCCCTAGGGTCTCAATACACCTTGCTTATCGTGCTACAACAACATGCTAAGCAAACCAACAGACACTTTGGGACTGTCTGCTACCCCAGTGTGCTCTGCATCCCTGAGCACCTGGCCTCCTAGCCCTGAGCTACCCCTCCTGAGGGACTTGGGAATAGGAAAGCTTGTTTATCCCTCTACTCCCTTCCAGACATGCAACAACAGGAGGGGAGGAAAAGACAAGGCAGAACAGTTTAGGGACATGATGCTTTGCAGCACAGAGCCTTGCAAATCACCAAGGCATACTTATTCCCAACCATGGGGAGAAAAGGAGGGAAAAGAAAAATGGCACAGTGATAAATTATTTATGACTTTGCAAAGGCACCAGCACAGGAGGTGCCCAGGATGATGGAGATGCCCAGGATGATGGCAGCTCATTGACAATATATCTTCCATCTCTTCCAGGAAGAGCAAAACTATCTAGGAGGAAAAAAGGGTGCAGTGCTTTGTGGTGGGGGTGACACAACACACTGCACAGCCCTTGCAAGAGAGTGACTGTATTTGTCACATATACCACAGAAGTGCCTCCTGAGCCTCTGTCAAGTTGGTCACCATGCCCACTCACACTAAACCACAAAAGCTTCCCACACACATACACAATAAAAGGAAGACACCAGATGGGCATTGTCTTCTGCAATAGAATCCTAGAATGGTTTAGGTTGGAAGGGACCTCTGGAGCTCATCTAGTCCAACCCCCCTGCACTGGGCAGGGACATCCCCAACTACATCAGCTTGCCCAGAGCCCTGGCAAGCCTCACCTGGAATGCCTCCAGGGATGGGAACTCAACCACCTCCCTGGGCAACCTGGGCCAGTGTTCCACCACCCTCGTGGGGAGCAACTTCTTTCTAATATCCAGTTTAAATCTACTCCTCTCCAATTTAAAACCATTGCATCCAGGGCCAAAGGGAGACCAGATGTCCAGAGACACCCTTCCTCCTACCCTGTGGAATTTTTACTGAGTTTTCCTTTCACTTGTTGCCTACAAACTAGCTGACATCCCACGTCTGGGCCCATTGTGACCCTGCTGCTCTCCAGCTCCATCTCTCCTATGGAAGAGAGAGTCTCCTGACTCCTCTCTATGGGTCTAATTAAATTCCTTGTACTTACAACAGGGAAGGGTTTGCAATACCAGGATGGCTTGAGGCCATAGGAAACTGGTGCTTTAGCTTTACCATGGGCTAGTATTAATGTCCCCCATGGTCAGTGATTGTCACTGGGTGGGACTGCCAGGTGGAGGGTGGGTGGCAAGGAGAAGGACAACGTCAGGGTGATGTCATGAGAGGATAGAGGTCCCCAAGCCCTGCTCCTCCCATGTACTCAGCAGAGAGGAGCACCCTCCCCATACCCTTGGCAGGGAAATATCCCTGTGGCACTGGCTGGGGATGAGGTTTGCCATCCATGTCCAGATTTTGGTCCCCATGAGATGGCTCTGGGAAGCACAGATTCCTGCTCTGTCTCTGCCACCACCTGAAGAGGCTTGACAAACAACAACTGAGCAATTTTAGCCCTGGTCACAAGCAATGTCAAATGGATGCATCTCTCTCATCCCAGCTCCAGCACATAATATAAACAGTGCCCAGATCAGGGTACCAAGTTGGTCCCTCTCCTCACCCTCTGCATCTTCCTGCCTCTCTCTGACACCATCATTAAGGACATATCTGCTCAGCAGGAGCAGAAAACATCACCTAGAAGGTGGAGGAGTCACAGGGGTCATTTATTCTGGGATGGGCACGGAGTAAACCATATAGCAGCCTTTGGCATGGTCCTGCAGGCTTCCTGCAATGACCTTGAGCACTATCTCTCCTCCCACTGTAGGCAGGATGCCTTCAAACAGAGCCTCTCCTAGGTATCCATCACAGTGAGAAGATGGAAAACCACAGCCAAGGCCTAACTTTATATTAACAGCTGATCTCAAACACCTCTCAACAGCAGCAGACATGGGACCCGAGTCAGGAGCTACCTTGGGAGGCTTTTCACTTTCCCTGATCTCTTTGTGGTCTCCAGCCCACAGACTGGGGCAGAAGGGATCAGTAGCCAGTACTCCTCTCCCTCAACAGACAAAAAGAGACCTCACTGTTAAGCTGTGCCCCCCCATCCCAGCTGGCTCCCTTTGGCTCTACTCACCATAGAGGATCATGCTGGCATTGGTGTTTCCTAGCTTGTTGGAGGCTACACAGGTGTAGTTGCCATAGTCCTGCTCAGAGACATTGAAGAAAGTCAGTCTGGAGAAGAAGTCTTTGTTCTCCACTTTCAGTCCTTTCTGGCCTTCAGTCAGCCTGGGAAAAAGGCAGAAGGGAAAAGGGTCAGGGGATGGCATCAGGAGGAAAAGCTTCTGCTATTTGCCATGACCTGCTATCCCCTGGTTCCTGCCTTAGAGTAGGTACATTGAGCTTGAGGGAAAGATCAGACATGAAGAGACAGAAGGGAAGATATTGGGAAAGAAATGGGTCTTGGATTCTGCCCTGCTGAGTCTCATCCCTTAGCTGCCAGCCCATGCTGCCTACAAGCATCCTCACAGGTGCAGAGTCACTGCTGAAGGGGATGGTTTTGAGGCTTGCCAAATGCCATGCAAAGGCAGGATACATGGGAAAGGCTCCTTCCACCCAGCAGAATAGCCTAGCTCCCCTCTCACACTAGCCTGGAGGGTTCCTTGGTCCTTCCTGCTCTGTGGGATACCCTCTTATCACAACTTCATCCCTGCCAGCTCCCTGTGTGCCCCGATGGGTCTGGCAGCAGGCATAGGCATTGAAGACCCAAATGGTGGTACCAGGTACTAGGCAAGCACTTCTCAGCCACACAAAGGCTGAGACATTAACCAAGTACTTCGACTTCCCTGAACTTATGCTCTCCCCTCCCACTCTGCTCCTGCAGCTCTTTAACTTGTTAATTCCTCCTGGGAGGTGCCAGATCCTCATTATTGCCCCAGCTGGGCTCTGACTGCCAATCCAGGGAGGCTGAGCCCTCTCCCATCCCTGCTTTGTGGGCTCTCCTGATCTGACCTACTTCTGAGTGCAGCCTTTCATCTGCCACACAAACATCCTCTGCTGAGTACCCTCTGCCTGCTCCTTTCCTCCCCAAGAGGCTGAGGCAGACATTCCTAGCCTCCCCTCTAGCTCCTGCAGCATCTTTCTTGGCTAAAACATGCTTGATTCTGTGTTTTTCCACACTACACCCCCTCTGGGCTTCCCAGGGAGAAGCAACACAAAAATGGGTTAAAATAACTTTGCCTGGGGACAAAGAGATACATTTGCTCCCAAGTGGAGCCCTACCCCTGGCTGTGTTTCTCCCCTCCTTGCTCCTTAGCCACGTCCCTGTGCCACTGCTTGAGGGGAGGACACCGGAGCTGCCAGTTAACCTAAAAGGGTGACTTTCACCCCAGCCCTGGGCACGCCATGTGTGCCATGTAGCATTGCTTTTCCCTTCCCAAGAGCTGGGAGCTGACTCTGCCTTCTGGCAAAGCATTTAAAGAGATGACAGGGGTTTCATCCACTCCTAAGTGCTTGGATTTGCACTGCCAATATCGCTCTCGGCCGTTATGCTTCACCCAAGCAGGGATTTACCATGACATTGTAAACCAGAGGCACGGGCAGCAGTGATCCTGCTCACATTGCTTACCCAGATAGAGGCCAAAACCTATCTGACAAACACTCCTGCCAGAATTCCACCCCCACCAAATGCCCCTCATCTATATGACAGGCAACCGCAGCCCAAAGCTGCTGGTACCTAGCACAGTTTGCATGGGGTCGGTGTGTGCCTCCTCAGGCTCTTACCTCTTGTCATCTTTGTACCACTGGAACTGAGCAGAGGGGACAGCAGAGGCTTCACACAGCAGGATGCCCTTCTGCCCCACAGGCACCCCAGTGCTCTTTGCGTCCGAGATGTACGGTGGGTCTGTGGGGAAGGTGGGAGTCTGTGGTCAGCATCCAGCAGCCTTGGAGCATCCAACACCTTCCCCTTGCTCCTCAAGCTCCCTTTTCTTTCCATGCACTTACAAAGGAGCTAAACCCACTTCTGAGCCCATGCCCAGCTCCTGCCACACTGGCCCTGCTATCTAAGGTGCTTCTAAAGAGCTTTTGGGGCCCTGTTTCTGCATCACATTTCATGGTCTACTTTTAGGTAGATTAATAAAAGGATTGGTGTCTGTCCTGAGGGAGAAAACCCAGAGGTTTCTCCATTGTTCTGTTCCATGTCCATTAGTTCTCTCAACCTACACAGTGTGTGTATTTATTATGTTCCTGTGAGCAGAGAAGCCAAAATTCATTCCCAAGAGAGGAGTTTTTGGGTTCATGGGGGACCCCACGCTGCAGCCCAACAAGGGCTTCTCCAAGGACTGAAACCCTTCAGCTCTTGGGTACCACATGTGACCCTGTGCCAACACCAGGCAGCTGAAGGGGTGGCCAGAGATGGGATTAGAAGGGTTTTCACCTCTCTCTCTGAGCACAAATAGTGCTGCTTTCTTCTTCACTCTCTTTCTTTCTTTCTCTCATTTTTTTCTATACAAAAAAAAATTTCCTATTTACTGCTCACTTTTCTCCTCTCCCTGGAGGTTATCAGCATAGCATCTCACCATGGGCGGAAAACCCAGGTTGATGGAGACAGCTGAGGAGGAGGTGGTGGAAAAAATGGAGCTTGAAAAGAAGGGGGAAAAAAAAAAAGGCAAAACACCACCTGCTCAGAAAACTGCCACTGCCTGTCTCAGCTGTGGGGCCTGAAGGCTGAGCTTGCCTTGCTTACTGCTGCCAAAGTCCCATCCCCCCATGGGGCACTATGGTGAGCCCATCCCTGGTCCGTGAGAGCCCCCAGGTTACTCACAGTTGACAGTGACTTTGACTCGCTGGACAACGGGTGCTGCCACGTCATTGGATGCACTGCACTCGTACTCCCCTGACTGCTCCCGTGTGATGCCTGTGATCTCCAGGTACTCATCCTCACTGATGAAGCCCACAGCTGCAGGGATAGATGGAGAGAGCCATGAGCGATAGGGAAGCACAGCAAACCTGTCCCCATTGGTGACTGTGTCACATTGCCCTAGGACACCCACCCTGCACGTCCCAGCCCCGCTATCTCAAGCTAAACCCTGTCAGAGAAGTATTTGTGGGCACTGGACAACTGTGGTGACCCCAGCGCTGCTGAGAGCATCACTTGTTGGAGATAACATCTGCAATGTGAACAGGGTGGGCAAAGTGCTCCTCACCACACCTATACCCTGCTAGAATGACCTGAAAGCATCTCTCATTAGCATCGATGCATTCCACCCCATCCTCTGTGCTGGGAGGTGCCACTGGGCTCACCCACCTCTACACAGAGAGTCCTCTCTAAATTTTCAGCTTTGATTAATTCACAGCCTGTTAATTCCCATTAATTGTGGTGGCAATATCTCCCTGCTGCTGAACTGCTTTGTCCCTATGATGCTCCAGGCTCATTTCTGTGGTCCCTGTGGAGGTCTGCCCTCACCCTTCTCTCCCCTACCCAGTTTCTCTCAAAGCCAGGCAGGTGCATTCAGCAGCCTTTCCTTTTTTCCTGGCATCTTACATCCCCCTCCTTCCATCCAAGAGCCTGTTTTGCTTTGAAGTGCTCCTGGAAACCCACGGTGCTCGGCGGGCGAGGCGCAGGTGTTGGGACGTGATAGTCTCCAGGTTGATGGAGATCATGGTGTTACAACAAACACAGAGAGAAACATAGAAACTCAGCTCTGAGGAGGTGTCTGCCAAACATCCCAGAGAAATGGCTCTCACCCCTGAACAAACAGCACCAGCAGGTTTTTGACAACCCCCAAACAGGAATGACTTCTCCCTTCCTTCAATTGACATCTCCCCATCAGATCTCTTGCAACCGAGATGCTGTGAGCACTGCACAAAGCATCTCCCAGACCAGTGTCACACTTCATATTGCTATAAATTTTAAACGGTACTCCTTGGTACATATGTGTGGCAATTGGTGTCATATTTTAATTAGGCTTGCCCTACACCATCTGAAATTAATAATAGCTCAAATTACCAGTGTAATTTATAAATTAACATTGCTGCAGCATTAGGAAATAAATTAGCTCCGGACAGCTGTTTCGGGGAGCAAGTGCCAATGGCACAGAGGCCGAGCACAGGTCCCCGGTCCCCAGGGTATCCAGCAAGCTCTGGTTGATCCCACGCTCGCCCTCGCTTCCCACCTGGCTCTGCACTAGCATGACCTGATGGGCTGCAGCTTGCTCTGCTTGACCAGCCAACCATAGGCATCTTGCTCCTAACAAATGCATGCAAAATATCCACAGGGGAGGCCCCATCAGGGCACACACTGTCTGCATCCCACTGGCTGAGGCTTTTATAGCATCTCGTCCTGTGGTACATAAATAGAGAGCACAGTCACATGCTACCACCCACCAAGGTGGCTGTGTGGAAACACAGGAGTTTGCCTGTAGGGCCCTTAGCCAGCACAGTGTGGTTTCTGTAATGCCCCCGCACAGCTAGCCACAGTGAGCTCCTGCAGCCCAGCACCTGCTGGTGCAATCTCAGATACCACTCTTCTCAGCTCAAACTGGTGCAAATATGCTCAGCTGTAATTCAATTGCTCCTTGGCTCTCCCCTGCACCACACCACACCTCCACACGACAGCCCCAGGACTTTGCATATCTGCTGTTCCCTTGGCAGCCTAACTGAGGACCTTGTGCATCCCATTATCCCAGGCTGACCTAACTGGGAAGGTAGTTCTATGCCATCTCATGAGCTTCAGAAAAGAGTGAAGCAAGTTTTCCCATGCAACCAATGTGTTGCTGATGTCTGCCTGTGCTCTCAGCCCCGTGTTGAAATTCCCACCCGAGCAGTTCACGGTCAAACACGCTGAGCTCATCAGTACTTAGTGCGACTGAAGGGCAAGATATGAAGGTGTTACCCCCAAATCAATATCCTTTGGAGACAAGCAAACTGTAGCCTTACTTCCAGAACGCCTGCAGCACTGTGTGCTGAGAAAAAAGGAGAGGGGGGAAAAAAAAATCTCTTTTATGGGTGACCTAGAATTGGCTTCTCTGTAGCACAGCGCTGCCTGCTGATAAAATAACGACACAGCCAGTGGCCTTCAGATGCTCTGTGAGCAAATCTGACTCCAGTTTGTGCAAAGACTCAGATAACACTCTGCTTCCTCCTAACCAAAGGCCCTTCCCTGAGCTTGCCAGAGCCAGCTCACACATGGCAAGAATTAGCTCCCGCCGTAGCTGAGCTGTAGTGCGCGCGGCCTTGGTTTGATCTGGGAGTAAAGCAGCTCGAGTGCCTTTCGTTCCCCAGCAAAAGACTTCATTAAAGTAACTGCGAGGGTCAGCTTTCTGCCTGCCAAAGCTCAGGAAATTGAGAGATGAAGGTTCCTCTGTGCTGCTGTAGAGCTGAAGTCTGAGATATGTGTGCAATTGGCCAAAAGAGAGGCAGAGCGCAAGGAGTTCAGAGTTTTGGGGTCTGGATTGGATTTGGGCTACAGCCCATCAACCCTGATGCACAAAGCCCACCCTGGACTGGAATGGATGCTGTGCACTGGAGCTGACACCTGTATTAGCCCTGAGCATGCTCTGGTATTAGTCATGCTCAGATAACATGATGACAACATTAGGAAGATCATTCCTGCTAAAGGCTCTGCCAACATCCTGCTTCCTTAGTGGTAGTTATAGCATCTCAAGGAACACAAGGGATCCCTGCCCCAGGGGCATCAGGTGATGCCAGGTGACCAGGACACCTGCTATGTCCCCATCTGCTGCATAAAAGACTTTGAAGAAAAACTGGGTCTATAGAGTGGTTTTGCTGCTGGATCGTGTCGGTACCCATGTCAGGGCATGGACCAAGAGTAATTGCCAAACTGCTCTCAGCTCCCTGGCCTCTGCTGTTTTGCCTATTTATAATGGGAAGTCATGTTGATAGTTGGACAAATCTCATTCATTAGTGACTGCCAGGAACAGAAAAACAAATAGACAGGACCCAGAGAGCAGGGCCAGGGTTAAGGAAACATAATCTCTAAATTCAGACCTTGCTTTACAGAAAGGAACAGGGTGCCCATGTCATTGTGGCTGATGGAGTCCCCCAGGGCTGGGAGGGACATTTATCCACATGCCAGGTCGAATGGGGACACAGATGCTGCTTTGGTTGAAGCTCAGTTCTCCAGGCTTAGAAGGGAGGCAAGCCCCAGCTCAGGTTGTGGATAGGGATTATTTCTCCAACCAGCTTCATATAGATCCTTTGGGATTGCACTGTGGTCCTCCCACTGCTCACCCATGGCTGGAGCTACAGCAATGCAACCCAGCTACTGTGGTCCATGCCTCTGAAAGCATCTGGAGCTTCAGGATGCTCAGGTCAGGGCTGGCCCAGAGCTCCACGGCTCTATGAGCTCTCCCAGAGGTACTAGTTCTGCTCTGCTTGAATTGATGGTGGAAACTTTTCAAGGCTGTCTCTGCTTGAGCACAATTAGGAGCTGAAATATTGCAAGAATTAATGGGAGAGCTCTCTCGTCTCCTCAGGAGCTTGAAAACCAGCACAGCCAGCACCCATCATTATTATTATTAATACTAATAATATAATACAGGCCAGAAATGGAACAGCCAGAGACTAGGCAAAAGCATAATCCTTGCTCATCAGCTGGAGATGATGAACTAACCCAGTGCAAGATGGAGAGATGGAAAACCAGGACCTGAATCCATCTGCTGTGTGAGTGGGACCCTATGCACAGACCATCACACACTATTAAGGACTTGTTCTGCCAGACCTGCAACTCTGCAGATCTCCATCAAAAAACCTGAAGGAAGGGGAAGCACAAGCACAAAGGAGCAAGGAGGAAAACTCAGCCTGGAGGTACAAAATAGCCAAGATGTGCTCGATGCATAATAAACAGCCCAGAGAATATGCTGAGTTGGAAGGGACCTGCAAGGATCGTTGAGTCCAACTCCTGCTCCTGCACTGAACACCCCCAGAATCACACCATGTGCCTGAGTGCATTGTCCAAGCACTTCTTGAACTCTGTCAGTCTTTGTGCCATGACCATTTCCCTAGGGAGGCTGTTCCAGAGCCCTACCACCCTCTAGGTGAAAAATCTTCTCCTAACATGTAGCCTGAACCTCCCCTGACTCAACTGCATATCCATGTCATGAGCAGAGCTGCAGAGCTCAGCCCTGCCCGTGTTCCAAGCCATGTGGCACATCATGCCAACTGGAGCAGTATCCAGCAGCAAAGGCCTCATCTTTCATGCTCATACCAACACCCTACTTCTCAGATCAAGGCAGCCTAGCCATCCATGGCTGTGGTATTTCCACCACTAAAGCTCCAAGGTGCAGCCTCAGCAGTCACCTTGCACTGGGTTTGTTCTCCAGCATGTTTGGTCTCCAGTGCCGTGCCAGGTACCGATCCGACTGGCCAGCATCAGCCAGAGAAAGGGAATATTTTATGGGGATAATTTTATTAAAATGTTTACAACAATGCAGATATTGACAATTCACTTCAATCAATAGCACAATTTATTGTCCTTCAAGGTGAACATTAAGCCAAGCTGCCCATTAGTCAATATTTACCTCCAAGGTCTATAAATCTTTATACGGGCTTCAGCAGATGTTGACAGCAGCTGATTCCAGATAAGTAAAAGTAAGAGTGTGAAACATTGCTCCTTTTGGAGGTGAAATAGTAACTAGTTAATTACAGTCCCTACAGCCATTCTAAACTATCAATTTATAGCTACTTCTGGCAATAAAAATTAACACCGCGCAGGCTCCCAGCTCCGAGCTAGAACTGAGAGCCATCTATTTCCAACGTCACTCCGATGCTGTAGTGATGGCTGTCCTATTAGAACACTTTATAGTAAATAAATAAAATCCACAAAGGTAATAAGAGTGAATTGTCAGCGACCAAGACCTGCTTCACCTCTCCTCCGCTGCAATGATGGGTGGAAAACCGCAGGGTGGGTGATTTAGTAGCATCATACAGGCAGCTCGGCTCCTGGAATGCAGGGAAGGAGGTGAGGGAAGGAATCGCTCCAAATTCAGGCTCTCAGAGGCCTGGTGATGTGGGTAAAGAAGAGCTAAAGCTGCCTCCAGCACATGCCTTGGCTGAAGATGGGGGAAGCAATTGTTTCACCTCTTACTAATCAGTATTACCCACTCCAGGCTGTTCAATTAACACACATAGAGAACACACTTCAGGCAGTTCCAAAAGTTCCCTTTCCCTCCTGAGCAGGGCAATGACACTGGTCAGAGTAGCTTCCCCTTGGTGCACCTCATTTTTCCAGCTCAATGCTGCCATGCTTTGTCAGAGAGACTGGGGGTAATTAACCTGCTGGAAATCATCCAGAACAATCATTAAAAAATGATTTTTTTTTCTCAGATTACCCTATCGACCCTGGCAAGCACAGAACACTCCTCCTCTCACCAATATTACATCCCTGTACCACAGGCTCCAGCCCCTTCCCATCTGCAACCCCCTCTACAAAGGATTGATCCCTTTAGAAAGGGATATGAGTTATGTGACTGGTGCTCAGCAGATATGGGGCATGAACCTCCTCTCCTTCATCTTTCACAAGGTTTAAGCAGGATAGTAAACCCAGAGACAAGTACACAACATATCAAAGACCTCATCATGCTTACACAGGGCCAAGTCTCTCTCTTTTGGAATTTTCCCAAGGACAATGAAAGTAATCTCTCCTCTTACATGTTTTTCCCTGTTAATCAGCATGTTCCATGACCTGTTGTTGTGTGAAGCCCCAGGGGCTGGTGTTCTCACTGGTAGGCTTTTGTACAGTGCTCGGTGTTAGGGGAGCTTTGAGGAAGCTCCCTCCTCATCCTCACATCCCAGGGGTGGTGACTATCACCAGTTGTGCCCAGTGTCACCACAGAGAGGGGAAAAATCTAGTTGTCCTTGCTCATATCCTTTGTTCAGTTGGAAATGGCAGAATTTTCACAGCTTATTTTGCTCCAGTTTGGTGTGGGCTGTGAGGGAGAGAGGTGGTCAGTGCTGACTGCTGGGCCAAAGGCTCCCAAAGCTCCCTAGGCAGGTGTGATAGATCCATGCTCACTATAAAGTCCTGGTATCAGTGTCCCCTGGTCTTCAAGAGCCTCTCCTTGTGCATGGCCATACAGCACTGTGGTTTCTCTTTTCCTTTCAACTATTTTGGGCATAGCTGGGTGTTAAAGAGGCCTTGCATTTTGAGATGAGATGGAGGACTCTCCCACACATGATTTTGGGCTGACCTGAGCAGAGGTGAATCTTTCTGCAGACCCTGTCTCTGGCTGCCCATGACCAAAGGGATAGGATGGGAGGATTTCAACGGGCACCCTCCAAACACAACAGCAACTCAGGAGCCATCACAAAGGCAGCCTGCTGACAAACCTCCACTCTTTGCTGCCAGGGTGGACATTCTCTTCAACTTCTTGGGCTACTCAGAGCTACATCTGAGCCAGGAGCCACTTTTGGGGCTACATCTGCTCAGTGCAGCCATAGTCAGCTCTAAGACCACACTTGGGGCTCACATCTCATCTAATAACTCCACTATTGAACTATTAAGTGGGCACATGCAATGTATCTCACTAGTCACTGGGACACACAACTTGCAGAGTCTCTCTGGCCAACTGGTCTGCATCACCTGGTCACTCAGGCTAAATTCATAGCCTCAATCCACCATCCACTCTATAGACAGTCAAAGTAAGACATAGTGAGCCAAAACATGAGCGGGTTCCTCTGGCACAGTAACTGTGTCCAGGGATGGACCTCCTGTGTAAAAACATGCTGGGGACACCTGCCCAGTCTCCTCGCCTTGTCAGCACTGGTGATGTAGCTGAGCCCATCTAGCCACCCATTATAGCACCATTGTGAGAAGAGTTTTGAGCTTAAAAGTCCTTGAAAGTTTCCCTCAGTGGCTCGTCACACAAGATCTTTTTCACTTCTCTTCTCCTCTAACAATATTTATACTCATTTCTTTTATTGAAATCTATCTGCCGCCTGTTCTATTAAAGCCTCTTGAGTGGCAGCTCCTATTCTCCAGGAGCCTGCAGCCCATCTATTCTCCAGACAATGAGATACAAGCAGTCTGTCTTCTATTGTGCTTCCCAGCCTTCGGCTCTCAAATCTTCCATCTCAAAAAAGGCCTCCACACAGAAGATTGGGATCCCAGGCTGCACAAGGGCTTCCCAGTGCTGACTGGGCTCACTACCCTCCCTCTCCAGGTGAGGATCTCTTGGGAGATACTGATATGGTACCTGTGATCCCTTGGGATGCTTCTCCCCCATCCCTTGTGCACCACAAGTTGTCCTTCAAGGCTGTTCAGCAGCTGCTGTGCACGCACAGCTCGCTGCTGCCGGGATGTTTGCACGCCTCAGACAACTTATTTGTTACCAGGAATAAAAGAGAAGCATTAAACCTTTTGTTTGCAAGAAGTAGTTCCTTGGGAAATAAAAGGATTATGGAAATTAATATTTAAAGAAACAAAACAAAGTGACTTGGGGACCAACCACCCTTGAATGAGGCTCTAACTCAGGAGCAAATGAGTCGAATGAAGAATGAGCCCTTTTGTTTTGGCATGTGGCAGAGCTCCTCTAGCTCAGATGCAGCTGAGGGCTCAGTAAACTTGACTGTCCTTGGCCTCTCCCAGCCTCTGCCTCTTCCCAGGGTGCTGGTAAGGACCCGAAGCCTGAAGAAAGGGTCCACAGGCATGTGCCAGCTTGTTAGAGCAAATCAGGTCACAATTCACAAAGCACCTAAGTGGTGTCAGATCTGTAGCAAAGACAGGTGTAGGGCTCATTAGAGGGCTGCTTTTCTTAATGATGCCCATGTATTATTGCAAGCACAGAGCTGGACATCCTCCTCCTCAGCCCTCGGGGTCTGCCTGCTCAGAAGGAAAGGTGGTGGCCCTGGTGGTGGCACTAGGGGAGATGGATGCTCTTAGAGGAAAGGTTGAGCAGAGGCTGTGACCAGTACTGAGCCAATTCCCACACAGCTTTTCTGCCTCCTTGCAGGAACACATGCAAAGGTATATGAAAACCAAATATTGAGGCTCCTACAAAGACAAGCCCTCTCCACGAAAGGAAGCATCTCCCAGCAGCTTTTGTGCTTGGACGGCAAGGTGGTGGCCCTCCTGGTGACACTGAGAGGGATAAATGCTTCCAGATGAAAGGTTGGGCAGAGGCTGTGACCAGCACTGAGCCACTTCCCACGCAGCTTTTCTGCCTCCTTGCAGGAAAGCATGCAAAAAGCACATGAAAACCAAATGTCAATGCTCCTATGGAGCCAAGCCCTCTCTGTGAAAGGGAGCATCTCCCACCAGCTTCATGCTCCTGCTCAAGCACTGGTGTCACTGATGTCTCAAGCCACTCTTCCTCCTACGCTCCACAGCCTAGAGCCAGACCCTAGTGAGCTGCCCAACAAGAAGTTCTCTCTCCTTCCTTTCCTTACTCTTTCTTCCTCCTCCTGATTTTTTGCTTGCAAGGTGAGAGAGGACAGCCTCACCAGAATGAAAGATTCTCCAGCTTGCCCTCTCCTAGCAGCAGCCCTAATTCATTTTTCATGGTCCCTCACAGTGACAAAAGCCTCTGCTCCTCTCCTGTAAGCGTGCGCCATGCAATAAGTCAAAGCTGATGTGCATTTTCCCCCTGGGTGCCGAAGCTGTGCTTTTGATTTAATTTGTCCTGTTGTTTGGCTCTCAGCTCCTCTGGAAAGGTGGCAAAGTGTGGAGGGGCTGCCTGACAGATGGGGTACAGTGGGTAGTGTTGAAATAATTTGCTGCAATGGTGCTGAGATGTTGGAGAAGAGAGTGGGCAGATGCTGATGGAGAAAATGGCTCAGACAAACACATGCATCCTGTTTGTGGGAGCACTGCTCCTCCATTAAATCCCATCCTGCTGCAACTTGGCTTTGCTGGAGCCCATCCCATTTCTGGCAGCTTCCTTGCTGTCTGGAGGAGGAGTTGTGGTGCACAAGGCTTGGCGAGGAGAGACGGCTCAGGATAACACCAAGAAATAAAGTGCTCCTGCCTGCTATTTGCAGGAGTCTTGTAAAGCACCTGAAAAAATGTCAGGGGGCTTGGAGATCTTCCAGAATTCCCATTGCAGCTGGGACATTCCCTCCCAACCACATCACCCTGTGTGCAAGCAGCATTGCTCTGTGGGTGAGAGCTTCTCCATCCCCTGGCATGTGAAAAGCAGCTGCTGGAGGCCAGGACTGGAGGGTCCCTCTGGCTGCAAATTTAAACCCAAAGGCTTTCCCTGTAGGACAAGCTCTTAAGAAGTAATTGCAATCCAAAGCGTTAAATGGCTGTAACCTCAGTTAAGCTGTATTTCAGCTGCATTAAGAAAATATCCCTAGGATGGGAAGCAAGTGGCATAATGGCATTAGAGTAAAAAAAGCAAGCATCAAGTGCTGGCTAAATCCAGCCTCAGTGCTGGCAAGAAGTCACAGGGAGCTGGGAAACTTTCCCTTCTCCCTATGTAGCCCTGTACACAGCTCCCAGCAAGTCCAGATACAATTGCTGCTGTGGCTTTCATCAAAGGTGTGATATCTTCCATTCCCCTGGGACCCCTTGACCCCTCTTCACCACCCCCCCACCCCCCTAAAGCCATCCAAATTGAGGCAGGGTGAAGCTTACTGTCACCTCTCCATCATCTTTAGCCCATCTCTATTCTTTCAGACACGCTATTTTCCAGCCCAATGGCCTTGCTCTGTCCCGTGTGTTTTATGGCACTGATGTCTCCATTTCTGGAGGATCATTTGCAATATTGCAGCTTATTGAGAGAGGCTTGAGAAATGCATGGGGTGGTGAGATGGATGAGCTCAGTAGAGCCAGAGGGTATGGGGTACAGCAAGGATGCTGTTAGCCTGGGGAGGGGAGATGGGGAGGAATGGCAGGGATGGGTGATGCGACACTGGGAGGGAATAGGAACAGGAAGTATTAGCTGAGCCCCATGGCTCAAGCCCATCATCCACTCTCCAGGCCTCCTGTGAAGTTATTGGCCCCACTATGGGTGCTGGGAGGGCAGTGAGAGGCATTGCTCCACCAGGGAAAAACCATCTTAAATAATAGCAGTGTATCACAGGAAGGGGAAAACCCATGGGCTGCAGCATTGCTCTGGCTTTAAATTATGCTGTGGGAGGATAAAAATAAAAGAGAAGAAGACAGAGAGAGAGAGAGAGGCCAGGAGGAAAAAGAATTGCCATTGTTTCACCAAGCAGATGGGAAAGTTCAGGGGATCAGAAAAAGACTATTATTATCTTGACTCAACCAGGAGAAGAAGGGAAGGGAAGAGGCATTTTTTCCCCTGCAGTGAGGAATGTAGTGGCAGAAGTCACTTCAGCAAAGAGCTGGAAAGAAACAGTGCCATTGACTGTGGGCAGCATCCAAGTTATCCGCATGGCCTGGGAACATCACTAGGATATAGCTTTTTGTTTCCTTCCTCCTGGCATCACACACCACTATCCCAAGGATGGGGAAGTGGGCAGGGGAAGGGGGAACCAAAGTGTGCATCCGTCACCACCTCCAGCTGTGGCAACAGTATCACAGTATCCCAGTATGTCAGGGGTTGGAAGGCACCTAGAAAGATCATCTAGTGCAACCCCCCTGCCAGAGCAGGAGCACCTAGACCAGCTCACACAGCAATGTGTCCAGGCAGCTCTGCAATGGCTCCAGACAAGGAGACTCCACAGGCTCCTGGGCAGCCTGGGCCAGTGCTCTGGCACC
>VWZO01012079.1:138427-177475 GCA_013396975.1 Bucco capensis
TAGAAGACCTCGCCTCAGGTTACAGATGACATTGGCACTGTGAGGCTGGGGACAGCAATGCATCCAAAGCCTTGGAAACAAAGAGAGGTTCAGCACCTATAAGTGCAAACTTGACTCTGCATAGCCACACACAACACTAACTTTCAGACCCCACTGTCCAAGTCCTTTGCACAACCTACATCTACTCTGGAAAGATGCTGCTGCCTTCATGCAAGGTGTTGTAAACACATCATGGTTATCTACATCCTTCTCTCCCTCTTTGCCCTCCTTCACCATCCTGAGGATGCTTCTCTTGACTGTCACTCTAATGATCAAAAGGAGATGAAGATGGCCCATCACATGCCAGAGCTTGGCTTCCCAGTATGATTTTAGTGAGCTGTGGTTTGCCTGGCAGCTCTGGTAGCAGTCAAGCTGCCAGCTGGAACATCCAAGCCCAGGACAGAACCCCAAAGCAGTTAAGCCTCCTACACCAAGGCAGAAGCAGCTGTGACTACACCAGCTCCTGTTCTTGCTCCACTTCAACTTATTCAACTGTATTAACAGGAGTTACTGTGGCTTACTTAGTACAGCATTACTGAGAGAGAAAACTCAAAAGGACAGAGGGGGGGCTGAGGGACAGAAGATAGGCTTTAGCACATCTTGATTGGGTTGACCACAGGTTCACAAAATCTTTCTTCAGAGTCAGCATCTTGCTTTTGCTTAGAGCAGGAGGATGAGGATGGGCCAGTGTTATCAAAGCCTCTCCGCAGTGACACCAGTGAGAGCTGCTTACCCAGCCACTATGCAAACCCTTTAATTGTGCACCACCTTCCCCTCAACCAGGCACAGTCTGAAAATCCCTTGTGGTCTCCTGTGGCCCCTGGTGCCATAACTGTGCCCACAGCAGAGGGAGCATTAAACTCATTGCCCACGGGAAAGTGTGGGGAGTGATAGCCATGTTCCTAGAATCCTTGCATGGGTAGGATGAGCTCATTAGCCTTCTGGCAGTCATCCTAGGAGAAGGACAACTCTGATTCCAAACCCAGGCAGATGGAGCTCCTTTAGCCCTGTAAGGCCTTCCAGCTAAGAGGTTAAACCTCCATCCTAAGGACTTGGCTGCCATTATCCAAGCTTGCTAGGCCCTGGCAGATGAACCTTAGGACTAAAGGGTGGGTCCAGCTCTGCACATGCTGTATCTCACCTAAAAAAATCCCTAGTGCAGGCTCGAGGGTGCTATCTGCTATCCTCTTTTTATCAGCGCGCTTGGAAAAGGCGCTGATGAGGAGCATGGGTGGAGCCCTCCCTGGATCTTTGTTCGCGAAGCTTAGCCATGACGATGACCTTCCCCTTAACCAAATCTCCCTGGTCCCTTTTCTCCACCACTCCAAGTGAGATGGAGAAAGACATCAAGAGGAAACAGGAGGCAGTTCTCTTGAGACTTTAACAGGGATGAGCAGTGAGGCAGATCTACAACCAAGAGAGGGGCCAGCAGCTAGCTCTGGGTCCCTGCTTGCTCCAGACTCTCCAAATTAGAGTATATCCTACTAGGGAAAGGGTTGCCATCTTAGCATCTGCTGCAGCACCTCTATGCGCTTGCCATGGCTCTTATTTCAGTCCCCACACTTCCAATCTTTGTCTCTCCTATCTGTGCCGAATGCCAAATGAAGTAGAGGTGCCCTTTGGTGGCTTGGCAGAGGCAGAGAGAGCACCAGAGGAGCTGCCTGTGGAGATGGGCAGCCACCGAAGCTGTCTGGGGCCACCTCTGGGCTCAGCACCCTCCATCAGCAGGAAGCCAGACTCCAGTAAATCTCTGTGATCATTTGTTCCCTTCACGTTTTGAAAGCAGAATGCCTAATCATGGCCAAAATCAGGTAAGAGCTGCTGCTGCAAATTACACAGCGCCACAGGTAATTTCTGATTAGCTCACTCTTCCTCTCCTGGTGCATCCTCAGTTTCCATAGCAGCTAAGTCCTAAGTAAAATGGAAACATCTGGTTCAAGCGCAGGTAAAGATTCCCTGGGGGAAGAAACCTGCTGGATGGCAGCAAACACAGAAAATAGCCCTCACAAAAGGCAGAGGCATCATAGTACAGCCAGACCTTCCTTAGGAGAGGGTAGGTAGCATAGAGGAGAAGGCAGTGAGGGACACAGGGTTTGGAGAGAAGGGTCCTGGGGGAACAGGAGGGGATAGAAGCAAAACAAGATGCACATGAAAAACAGGTGGTGAGGAGATTGAGCTAGAACAAAACACCTTGTCAGGTTCGACAAAGGGAAGAGGAGAAAGAGAAGGCTTCAAGGCAAGAGCGTATGGACTGCCTCAACTCAATTCTACCTGATGGTGACAGGTACAGTGACTGAAACTTTGGTGTCACTAATAGATGCTCAGGGCCGGAGAGGAGCGCATGGATCTGCACCCTGCATTCCAGCATTCACCCATGCCCAGACCCTGAGCAAAGGCTGCCATCCCGGCACAACCACTCAAGGTGGCTAAGCCAGCACATGCACCAGGTGGGGAATGGTTTTTGCAAAGCCTCCTGACAAGGGAAGGAGCTGAGATGTCACTGAGTCAGCTCACTCTCTGCCTGGGCTATGGCAAGAGATGGCTCTGGCCCAGCAGTTTGCTACAGTGCAGACAAATAGCAAAAAAAAATCAATGGATCTGCACTGAGACATGGCAGCCATCATCAGGGAGCTGAACAGAGAGAGCAGACACAGCACCATCCATCACTGCCACCCCTGCAGCCTCTCCTCCAGCCGCTGGCTGGCCTGGCTGGAGCATCCCTGAGGAGAACTTGGTGTCTGGGAGAAAAAAAGCCCCTGTTGGTAAAACCTCCAGGGAAAAAATGACTGAGGTTTTGCTGAAGAGCTTAGATAGGATCAGAGGATCAGAGCCAGGCACTGCCCCTTGGCCATATGGCTCATCCCACCCAAAGCCTCCAGCTCTCACTCCCAGCTCACAGGTAAGAACCTTGCAGCCACCTTGGAATGACAGAGCAGCAAAAAGCAAAGAAAATGCCAAAAAGCAGCTAGGAAATGATTTCAAAATAATATGCTCCCCAACAAGCATGTCTAGGGATTTGCTTCCCAGCAAATCACACCCACACAGTTCTGCTCAGGTTTGGCTTACCAATTAACAAGGCCACCAATTAGTGCTTTGTGCGTTTTCCTGCTCATTTGCACTATTTACAGTCCTCCTTTGAAGCAATGTGTGAGAACTACCTCCAAACTTTCCAAAATGGGGCTGGATAAGCACATTCAAACCCTATTGCCAATCCTCCACATGAGCAAAACCATAAGCTCTTCTCCCAGACCACCAAGAGGGGTGTTTCTCCAGCAGAGTCATCAACTCCTGCAGCAAGTCATGTCTTCTCAGGACACATCACCTTCTCTTTGCAACCAAAGTGCCACATCAATCAGCCAGCCACACTTCCCCAGTCAATATCTTTGTGTCTTTCCCAGGATATTTCTGGCAATGTTTGGCCCTTACCTTTGGGTGAGATGTGTCTCCAGGTGATTGTTGGATCTGGCCTGCCCGTGGCTATGCAGGTGAGGCTGACGTTGCCACCCTCGTTGATGGAGATGTCAGAAGAGATCTCAGTGATTTTTGGAGACACTGCAATGATACAAAAAAGGGGAATGAAAATTGCAACCACCTCAAATCTCAAAATGTGAGGGAGGAGGGTGAATTTCCTTCCTCCCTCCACCTTAACAGGATATGCAGCAGCCCATTGGTCTCATCTGACTTGCTGGGAACACACATGGGAAAGTGAGGGGGGAAGAGAAGATAGGGTTGATGTGGGAAGAAATTGTAGCCCAAGGGGATTCAGTCATTTTAGGAAGACTAGAGACAGCTCCTTCTCAGCACCTCCATGGTGTGTGAGACTGCTTCTTTCCCACCTCACGTCCAGTACTCATCCTGTCCTCCCGGCCATGGTGAATGCTTTCCAGCAGAGCTGCATTCTACTGAGAAAACACCATCCATCCCCTCCAAACATGATCCCTCTGCCTCTAAACACTATCCACCCCTCCAAACACCATCCATACCCTCCAAACACTATCTACCTGCTCCAAACTCCCTCCAAGGCAGCAGTTGCTCCTGGCACAACAAAGCATGCAGAGAGAGTTACAGAATACCAGGTTGGAAGGGACTTCAAGAATCGTCTGATCCAATCTTTCTTGGCAAAAAAGCACAGACTAGATAAGATGGCCCAGCTTGTCCATGGCTTGTATCTCCTTCTGCAGCCACACAGGTTCTCTGTCATGGCCTTGCAACCAGAAAAGCACCAAGAGGAGCTGGGCATGAAGACAATTCTACAGGAGTGTCTAAGGTCTACCATCACGCAACATAATTGGGATGAAAGCTGTCCCACTGCACTGGCACTGCCATGGTGAACACACAGGAGCAAATCAGATATAAGGACTCCAGTCCCCAAAAGAGGACACACATAAAGGATGGGGAGTGATGAAAAGGAGAAGGGGTGAGGAGCAAGCAGGGAACACTCAGCCCCTGCTGCTGCGTGAGCGAAGGACATGATGCAGCTGCCAGGGAGGGCTGGGGCTTCTACGAGCTCTATGAGACAAACGATCTGCTGCTGTTATCAGCCTGCACCTGCAGAACATAATAAAGACCATCACCTTCCTTAGTTTATTTTTTTCCAGGCCATTCTCTGGAGCTGAGTGGTGGATTGGCACCCTGCTGCTGTGCTCTGCAGGAGAGGCACAAATCACTTGCAAAGCATCCTGCTCCTTCCATTCTCCCTGGGAGAGCCCCATTCATCCACCCGCTCGAAGCTGAAGCCCAAAGCGTGGCAACATCCCTATTCCTGCCTTGGATTCCACTCCTGAGCACCCCTTCCCTGCCTCTCCCCACCTCCCACACCTTTCTGGGCTCTGCTGAGCTGGAATGACTGCAATGGCCTTGCACGCATTGCCTCTGCTGTGCAGGTAAGTAATTTATTGATCCGTAAAGCACTCCAAGAGGCTCTGGAAGGGATTATGTCATGCCAGTGCTGTGCAATAAAATAAAAAATGATGGATTTTTTGTGAACACGAGGGTGATTTAGGGTTTGTAGTTGGAAGTGTAGTTAAAGTACATTTTAAGTGGAAATCAAGGTGGATAATGAATTATTCCCTGTTTTGAAGGGCTTCTAGGAGTTCATTTTATATGCTGCTCTGGGCATGATGGCTACTAATCTGCTAATCATCCACCAGAGGACAACTATGGACCAGATGCTCTCAGAACACTTGGGAGCTCTGGGGCAGGACAGGGGAGGGCATGAAGATGACACTAAGAGACGTACTAATATGCATTGGTGTCATTAAGCCTAGCTTAAGGGGACAGCACAGGCCTCCTGGGACCACTCATCCATGCTGGGAGATGCTCTGCCAATAGCCAGGCAGCCCATGGAGAAGATGCAAGTAATTACAACAGTTTTGACTGCCCTGTCCTGTTTCTGGTGAGGATGGGGCTGCTAGCCAGGAAACCCATGTGTGCTTTAGAAAGACCTAGCTTATAGTCTAATCTGGACAACAAAAATAGGCCAAGGAGGCATTGCTGTGGCTATTTGAGAGGTGGAAAGAGGCAAGTGAAGGCACAGGGAATTGCCCACCATCATAGAATTGTTCAGGTAGGAAAAGACCTTTAAGATCATCCAATCCAACCATCAAGTCCATTACCTGGGAAGAAGCAATAGCTTCCAGTTGTAGACCCAGCAAACCTAAAGCAATATCTATCGGCTGGAGTGCAATGCTCTCTAAATCACAGAAGAACCTCTGTGATGTTTTTCACTATCAAATCCACATCGACTCAATTCATTTTGCTTTGCAGAGCTCACTGAGATGGGAAAAAAAACCAACATCAAGTCAGACTTTGCACCACAATTCTGGTACCACACACATGGATTTGCACCCGCCCAGGCAAAAATCTGTAATCAAATCCACTGACCAGATTCTAAAACATAATTAAAACAAATTAAATTTGGATTTCCCCAAACACAAGTGTTGCATCCTCCCCCTCAGCAATATAGCAAGAGATTTCAGCAGCTGAGGAAACTGAGGTTGTTTAGTCCAGAGAAAAGGTTCAGGGAAAACCTTCTCATCTCTACAACTCCCTGAAAGGAGGCTGGAGTGAGGTGGGGGTTGGTTTCTTCTCCCAAGGAATAAGTGATAGGACAAGAGGAAATGGCTTCAAGATGTGCCAGGGGGGTTCAGATTGGATATTAGAAAAAAATTCTTCCCCCAGAGAGTTTTCAGGCATTGGCCCAGGTTGCCTAGGGAGGTGATGGAATCACCACCCCTGGAAGTGTTCAAAAAACATGTAGCTGTGGTGCTCGAGGACATAGCTTAGTGGTGAGCATGGCACTGTTAGGCTAACAGTTGGACTTGAGGATCTCAGAGGTCTTTTCCAGCCATATCGATTTTATGATTCTATGAGTTAAAATGTTGCTCAGAGCAGGCAAAGGAGGAGAAATTATTGTGCTGCTTCTTGGCTGGCCAACAGGAGACTTTGCAACTCACTCTGACCAGTTCCAAAGCAGCTTGATCCACTCATGTGCCAGGCAAAAAGCCCACCATGCCCTGGTGAGCTTGGGATATGCTCAGGGAGAGGCAATTGACTGTGGCCCACCTGGGGCGAGATGAGGTTGCTGGGAAGTAAACCAAGAGCAACGTCAGCGCAGCCGTTAGCTAACCCTTCAATTAAATGTGCAGTGCTAGGATTTAACACGACAGTTATTGTATGCTAATTAAACGTTTGAATAATTAACCACACGGAGTATGTAAAGTGCCTTTCTGGAGCCTGAGCAGAGAGATGTTGTAAGGCTTTTACCACACGACGGAGGGAAACCTGAATAAAGAAGTGATCTCAAGTAGGTATTTCTTTATATATTTATTTAGATAGTCATTTATATGTTTATTTAGTCAGCAGTGCTCTTGCTTCCCTTTGCATTAAAACACCTTTCCTGTCAGTTGGCATTGCTGCAGCAAAGGGGCAGAGGAGAAATTTCTTCTGCTGAGCGCAGGACGCAGATGGAGCTGTGCCCCTCTGGGAGTGAATAAATAAATAAAGCTAAATAAATGCAGCCTTCCCAGGCGGGAACCCTCTCCTTGCGGGCAGTCCTTTTGTGTTCAGCATCTCTCTAGCTCAGAAGTGATTAAACATGGCAGTGTTGGCCAAGCTGCTCCAGTGACACAGTGCAGATTTCCCCAGAGGCAGGCTGGTGTTTTATCGATCTGATTTCTGTTTTTTCCCCTCTCCTTGCCATGCTGATGGGGAAGATTCTCTGGGCTGCTCTCAGTTGCTGCAGGTGCATGGGGGACCTGCCCCTAGTTGGCCTGGACTTGGTGCCCACTCGCACATGTGGAGTCCCCAGGACAGAAAGCAGCTTGCTTAAATATTTAACCAAACCATATGGTGTGTTACATGTTCAAGGGTGTTCAGTCAGGTGATAGATGTCTTTACAGATCCAAGCATATGCGCTTGCCTACACAGATAGATTCCCTGGCGCACGGACACCCTCCTGCTGCTGGCACTGACTACATCCCTGCTATGTGTTCACCTCCAAACACCCATCCCAGAGCCAGCACAGATGCAGAAGCTCATGTACCCCACACATGTAGCCCTTGGCCCTGCCATCTCCTATCATCATGACTTCCTCATCCATCTTCCTCGCCTGCAATGACCATACTGCTTACATGTGCTTCCTTCTCCCCAACACCGTGTCCCTGTTGCTGTCTCCTGATGTGCCCTTTGGCACAGCTGACCTCCCTGGCACCTCAAATTTCAGCCATACATCAGACAAAAGGACCTTGATTATTAGGGGAGCATGAACCCAGAGCAGCTTCTCCACCACAGATTGGGAAGGAGACCTCAGATGAACCTCACCACATTGAGTGCCTGCAAAGAGTAATTGCATTTTTTTTGCCTTAACCACCTCCTTTCTACCCAGTTTTGGGAGCCAAGCAAGTAGGGAAGAAATACATGTGTAACCTTTCCAGACCTGCATATCCCTTCTGGTGCAGGAGCTGGACAAAGCAGTTCCTTGCCCTAACAGCAACTTGGAAGCAAGTAGGCTCTCCTGGCAAGCCTAGTAGCACCTTGCTTCCCTCACACACAAAACATGCAAACCTCCATCTTCCAGTATGAGAAACATCTGCTCCAGATCAAAGGCAGCAACAAAGAACAACTATAAAAGTGTCTCAAAGAAAGAAGAAGAGGGAGATTCAGGCTTGCGTTCTGCAGGCGATCTGTGATGTGCACAGGCAGCTTCCTGAACTTCAGGCTGCTGCTGCTCCTGCTCTTAGTAACAACCTCTTACTACTGTCACCCACAGACTTCCCTGTGTTACACTCTACTGCTCCCATGGGTCCTACATCTGGGACTTAGCAAGCCCTGGGTGCCCCAGCCCTGCTCATGGAGATTCTAAGAGTAGGACCAAGCCCATGCTCTTGAGCCAGAAATGCCAAAGCAAGCCAGGAGCAGACACAGGGTAGGGACCCTTGCACTGAGCTCCTCATCAAATCTCTCTGGCAGCAGCTCCTGGGTCTGGAGAAGATATGGCATTTTGGTTGCTGTAGTGCCAGGCACTTCCATTGTGCCTTCTCCCTCTTTTGTGTTCAAAACCTTTCTGCCTTTTAAAGGAAGGCAGAGAGCACATTAAGCGACCTGTGCCTTCAATTACAGGTGTATTATAGTGGGCTTTTAAAGCAGTTTGTGCTGCTTTAACACAACCATAATTAAGAGAAAAGCAGAGAGGGCTTCATCCATCCATCCATCATATCAACACAGCCCAGGAGTCATATTGAAGAAGCCCACAGGGTGCAAGGAAAGGCAAACACAGCCTTTGAGCCACTTGTCAGGCGTATAGGCTTGTATCCAAACCCCTTACAGCCACAGGTGCCCATCCTGCCCCCTGGGTTTGCACCATCACCTCCTTCCCTACCTTCTCCTCCATACAAACCTGGCAGCAGCCAAAGATGTGAAGAAAGCAGGCTGGAAACGAAGACGACACATGTAACGACCTTAATAAGCAATTAATAACTAACTAATGACAATTGGTCGTTTCAAAGCAAGGCGTAATGAGATGTGTCATACGGCACCGAGACGTGGCTAAATGATTTCCCAAGCAGACAAGGGCTCTTGTTGCAGCAAAGCTCTCCTGAAGCTTGGAGGACACAAGATTTTTTACACCCAGCTCTGCAGCAGGTTCTACAGCACAGCATCATCATAACTCAGAGGAGCAAGGGAGGGGGGAAAGGAGACATTTCCAATCATTCATTAGTAAAGTATTTGTGAATGTGGTTATAATTCACCACATAAGCAGCAGGGTTGCTGCAGATAAACTTTATAGCTAAGTGCCAAAAGGGAGCCCAATCTGATCCCACTTACGACAGCATAAATCAGCAATTCTCCTACCACAGTCAACAAGGGATACACTAGGATAAATGTGGCATGGAATAAGAGGCAGGTCTCTGGCACAAGGACTCTTTCTCCTGACTTTTGGATGGATCTAGGTCACCAACTTGGATCCAGGCTGCTGCTACCCTAAGGAGATGAGGTGTTGCCTCATTTGGTTCTCTTCTCTGAAGGGATCTACACCCTTTTTCCTACCACAAAAAGGTAGAAAGGCTTGACACCAAGCTCCAAACCTTCAAGGAATTATCAGTTTTCTTAGCATGATTATTAATAAGCATCTTTATAGAGCAGGCAGAATCCATCACTCAGGTTTGGGAGACCTGAATCCTGCTTTCCTGTTATGATGCCTGAAGGAAGTCATGTTGCTGCTCTGGACTTTGCTGCCTTCTCTAAAAGGAGTCTGATCATGGAATCATCTTGGTTGGAGGAGACCTTTAAAATCACCAAGTACAACCATTAACCTAGTGATGCTGATCTCCTTTATAAATTACTTAATACTCTCCTTCCAAAAAAAAACCCTATGACATCCAAATCCCCAAAGAATCCCACAAAGATGTAAGGATAAAGTTTTCACATTGCTCCTCATGAAGAAATGCAGACAAACAAGGACTGTTCAGCTCCCTGTCTAGACAGATCTCATTTTCAGCTCCACACATGCCTCACAGAGAAAGGATCTAGTTTCCAGTTTTTGCACCTCGAGCCACATGGGATTCCCCTGGCAAGTCAAACAATGCCTCATGAAAGGCAGAAAATTGAAGGCTCTTGAAACCTTAAGACACCTGCATCATCTTTCCAGCATTATTGACACCTCTCCTTGAGGCTCGACAGCCTCTCTCACAACTACTCCCACAGCAACCATCAAACTGACAGTGACTTGGTCTCACCCTGCTCAGGGTCCTCAGCTCCCATCCTCTTATCCTACCCAGCACTGCTGGAAACTCTGCCAGACCCCCCAGGAAACATCCCTGCGTGGGGACAAGCCGCAGCGTGCCGAGAAAGTTGGAACATGACTTCTTGTTAATACAAAGCTTGTCAAACCCATCACCTAGAATTGCTGAATGTCTTTATTAGATTCCTTTATCTCCCCTCGAGATCGGAGGGACACGACGAGATGATTCTCAGCGGAGATGTCATCATCCAGAAACTAATTAAAGGCTGCGCGGGAAGCCGGGCCACGCACACTCTGGAGAACAAAACGCATTAGCAACCCGGCTCGAGGAAAATATTACAAGTGAACTTCAGATCAGAAAGGGTGAGTGAGGGATTTGGCAACAGCTCTTCTCTCCCTGTTTTTCCTCCTGCTCATCCTTACACTCCCTCATCCTCAATAGCTGTCCCCCAGCAGAAAGCAAGCCTCTTGGGATTTTGGGGCTGTTTGAAACCAGCCCCTGTGCTTTCATCTCCTGAGGGATGCAGAATAACATTGGATCCTCTCCTCCACTGGTCATACCCTGGGAAAAAAATCATGATTTGTGGAATTACTTTTGGTTTTTTTTTAATATTAGTAAAGCCTCCTTGCTGTGGGTCAATAAGCTGCAGGGAAGGATGGCTTGATGCCTGCACCACTCCCTGATGTGCCAGATTAGTCCTGGGCAAAACAGTGTCTCTTCATGCCTCACCTCTCTTTATCAACACAGTGACAAGTATTTATCTTCCTCATAGGCTTACTAAAAAGACCATGGCATATAACATGATAACACAACAGAGGAACAGGAACTGTAGGTGGAGACATTTCTGCATGGGAACAGGCCTATTAGCCATGTTCTAGCCATAGCTAGGGCTCATATAAGTCAAGGTGCACAGATCTAGCTCAGGTGGATATTCCTGCAAAGAGCACATCCCAGTCAACCTAGAGTTTCCCATGCCAACAAGCAGCAAGTGTACATGATCACAGAATCATGGAATCATTGTGATTGGAAAAGATCTTTTAGATCAAGTCTAACTGTTAACCAGCATAGCCAGGTGACCACTAAACCATGTCCCTCAGCATCACATCTACATTCCTTTTCAATCCCTCCAGGGATGGTGACTCCAGCACTTCCCTGGGCAGCCTGGGCCAGGGCTTGACAACATTTGTGGGGAAGAAATTGTTCCTCATGTCTATCCTAAACCTTCCCTGGCACAGCTTGAGGCTGTTTCCTCTTGTCCTATTGCTTGTCACTTGGGAGAAGAGACCAACCCTCATGTTGCTACAACTTCCTTTCAGGGAGTTGTAGAGAGCAAGAAGGTCTCCCCTGAGCCTCCTTTTCTCCAGGTGAAACAACTCCAGTTCTCTCAGCTGCTCCTCAGAAGCCTTGTGCTCTACATATATTGCTTATCTGGTCCATCAGCACATTTTTTCCTGCTAACCTCAGCATGAAACCTCAGCTTCTCTCCCCCTAAGCAGCCAGAGGGCAAGGGACTGTGCCTTACATCTGTGAGGCATATCTTGCTTTCAGCCCTGCTCCTGGAGAACAGAAGGTTCTCCCCACACTCCCCTCAGCTCTCAGTCCAGGAGGAGTGGGCATCACAAGAGGGCTGAGCATGCCAAATCAGCCCTGAGCCACTTCACTTGTCAAAAGGGACCTAGCAGGAACAAAAGAGCTCACACATCCTTCCTGACGATAAATCAGATGCTCTAAAGCAGCCTGCATCTCCAACGAATATAGGGCAGGTGTCTCTGAAGTGAAGTATTAGTTAAAATGATGCTCTTTAAATTACATTTCAGCTATTTCAGGCAGACAGGTTGTGTGTGGGTTGGGTTGGTTTTTTGGTACTTTTTTTTTTTTTTTTTATGATCTATCTAGAGGCTTAAAAAGACACAGAGAGAAATAAATCTCCCTTCCATTAAAAACACACTATGCTCTTGCATATTTGTCCTTATCTCAGTGCTCTCGTGCTCCCTCTCCCCCGACTCGAGCACAAAGTAAGTGTTTATGATTACACTTTCCACACTGACACTAATCTCATTCGAGGAGCTTGCTTGTCCAGGGAAGGAGGATGAGCAGAGCTTCCTGAAATGCTGCCACAGACACTGGGCAAAAAAAAAAAAGAAGTTGTTGGTTGGTTGTTGTTTTTTTTTACTTCAAAAACCATTGAGATTTGTATGTGGAATTGAGTTTTGATTGAATTGTGAGTGAAGTCTATCTTCTAGGCCTGTCCTTTTTGCCTCTATTTATCTATTTACATCCCAAGCTCCCCTACAGCTTCTTTGACACCCTCAAAGCCTTTCACATTAGGTGCTAGAACAACAAGACATGAAAATATAGTCTTTGCCCCATGGGCACATGATAAAGAGACAGTTGGTGACTTCAGGTTGCATCTTCAGCCCTCCTGGACATCACCACTTAGGCACTGTGCTGGTGTCAAGCTTTGGGGAGAGATGTGATGAGGAATGAGAGGTGGATGTACAGAGAAATGCCCTCATCAGTGGAGGGAGCAGGCTTGGATGCAATCTCTAACAACACAGCTGCTATTGCCTTCTCACTGCTTGTCTCCAAAGAGCCCCTTTCCTCCAGAGGTCTCTGCACACTCAGCTCCAGCCTGTGCAGCTGCCTCCTCATGCTCCAGCCAGAGCCTTAACTTCTGCTTGGGCTTCCTCCTGTGTTCACCTTTGACTCTGGAGATAAATTAATGGGTCAGGAAGGGAGCATGGCACTATTATTCTTTTTATTAGGTGGTCTGGTGGCTCATGACCAGATATGTTGTTCATCTGCTCACAAAGCAGAAGGTCAGCAAGGCCCAGCAGTTCAAAATGACCCTAGGTAAGGGGATTTATGCCTCCAGATGCTGCTGGTCCCCCTGTCCCCATGAGAATACATCTCTTTGCACACAACTTGTGAACTCATCCATTGCTTTGATGGGGGCAGGTCTACCTTCCCAAAGCCACCCCAGTCCACTCCTTCTTCCCCTTAGACATTTATTTACACAGCCCTGCTCTCTCAGGTTCTCCTCCTTGGGCTCCAAGAGCTTTCCATATATCCTCCCTCCTCCTGTAGAGTATTTCTGATCCAAGGCACCTTGTTAGCAGTCACCCTTACCCAACATGCCAACTGCCCCAAATTCAGGAGGTTAAACCAAGGTTTGCCCAAAGCTGTCAGAAACCAGCAGAAGAGTAAATATCAACCATTCAGAGCCTGTGTGATGATGCACACTGTCCTTCTCACACCTTAAAATGTCCTTTCAAGAGTGCTCTTAGCACTGCAAGTTTTTTTCTCTCAGAAAGTTCAGTAAGAGTAGAGGTAAGAGTAGAGGTGGGTTTCTGCTGCCTTAATTCATCATTTCAGCTCACACAACCCAAGGACAACCATTTCCAGCAGATGTCCAGCTTCTTTCAGTACCTGTGAGTTGCTGCCTGGGGGTCTGCCAGGGATGTGTTAACAACCCTATCATCAAAACATGCCAGTGAGATAAGGGAGAGTTATTATCCTCTCTTTATGGATGGAGAAATGAAACCTGAAGAGCAAATGGCCCAAAAGCACCTGTTGGGATCGATGCTCCATCAGCACCTGCTTTTCAGGCTCTTGGGAAGCCATGGAAAAGGAAATTGCTGGGAAAGCAAGGTTGGCTGCCAGGCTAGGTATTTCCAATGGGCTGTATGGGATGAGAGCACTGTGGTGAAAAATCAGTCATCAGGCTGTGGAGAGCACAGCAGGATATCCATGTGTGCACAGGGGCAATTAAGATTGCATTACTAAATTCCAACCCAAAGAGAGAGATAAAAGGAAAGGAAAAGGAGGAAGCAAGGCTATGGCAAGGCAGGGATATTGGCCTGCCTGGAGGATCATAGAATGCTAGAATGGTTTGGGTTGGAAGGGACCTCTGGAGCTCATCTAGTCCAACCCCCCTGCACTGGGCAGGGACATCCCCAACTACATCAGCTTGCNTACTGTGATGCAGGGGTTGTTCTCCTTTTCCATTAGGACTGCTCCTACATTTTCCATTCCTCCTGCAGGAAGCCCTTGAGCTGCCTTCTCAGCCACCCTCATACCTCTGAGAACACCAGAAAAGCTTTGGGGAGTTATCTTCCCCCAGAGTATCTTTTAATTCCCCTATTTGTCTTCCTAAAGCCCAGCCTCAGCACCAGCTATTCCCCACGTGCTCCTGCTTTTCACAGAAGGACTATTTTACCCATTCCTTCCTATGCCTCCTTCTTCTCCCACTTCATAGTTTTGGAGGCTCTTTATCCCCAGTTTCCTTCCCTTTCTTTCCCCTTTCCCTTTCATTTTTCAAACCCTGTAGTTCTTTGGTTCAGAACCATCACTGTTTTTAACTTGGCTCGAGCCTCTTTAATTAAGTTACTTTCCATTATTTTTTATCTAGTCCATTTGTCTACATCCCCCCTGCACCCTCCCTCATTTTTCCTCTCCTCCCCAAGGCAGGCTGGGTATGAAATCTTACATTTCCATTTGGCTAACAATCACTTTGAATGTTTAAATGCTATTAAATTGGATCACACCGGTCACTGGACCGGAGTTGTTGTGCTGTGATACTTACTCGTGCCAGTCAAAGAGAAATGAAATTGCAGCAGGGTGGGAGCACAGATGTATTCTGCCTGTGGTACTTGCAAACAGGCACAATCCCTTTGGATTTTCCAGCGAGTTCAAAGGAAACTCTTAGCACTCAACCATGAATGCATTGTAATGTCTTTAATAAATCAATTACTTGTTGGCAGGGAAGTGTCGCTGCATCTCTCCCAATCCTTGTAATCACCTCAGCCTCGCTGTGTTTTAAGTGCTGAGAAATCATGGAGGTAGACAGGGAGCCAGAAGGAGCATTGGTGGAAGGCAAACCAGTTCTGTTTTGACTTGCCAGTAAAGATCTAGAGAACAATTTCCATCACAGAAAACCACATCTGCCCAACCACAGAATCGTGGAATTGTTGTGGTTGGAAGAGACCTTTAAGATCATTGAGTCCAACTATCAACAAGCACTGCTAGGTCACCATTAAACCATGTCCCTCAGCACCATATATACATTCCTTTTCAATTCCTTCAGGGATGGTGACTCCAGCACTTCACCAGGCAGCCTGTTCCAGGGCTTGACAAGCTTTTTGGGGAAGAAATTGTTCCTCATGTCCAATCTATACCTCCCCTGGTGCAACTTGTCACTATTGCTTGTCACTTGGGAGAAGAGACCAACCCTCACCTTGCTCCAACATCCTTTCAGGGAGTTGTAGAGAGTGAGAAGGTCCTCCATGAGCCTCTTTTTTTCCAGGGCAAATAACACCAGTTCCCTCAGTTGCTTCTCACAAGACTTGTGCTCTAGACCCTTCACCAACTGCACTGCTTTTCTATGGACATGCCCCAGTACTTCACTATGCTTCTTGGAGAAAGGGATCCAAAACTGAATCCAGGATTCAAGGTGCAGCCNTCACTATTGCTTGTCACTTGGGAGAAGAGACCAACCCTCACCTTGCTCCAACATCCTTTCAGGGAGTTGTAGAGAGTGAGAAGGTCCTCCATGAGCCTCTTTTTTTCCAGGGCAAATAACACCAGTTCCCTCAGTTGCTTCTCACAAGACTTGTGCTCTAGACCCTTCACCAACTGCACTGCTTTTCTATGGACATGCCCCAGTACTTCACTATGCTTCTTGGAGAAAGGGATCCAAAACTGAATCCAGGATTCAAGGTGCAGCTTCATCAGCGCTGTGTCCAGGAGGACAATCGCTACCCTAGTCCTGCTGGCCACACTAGTGCTGATCCAAGNCCCTCACCTTGCTCCAACATCCTTTCAGGGAGTTGTAGAGAGTGAGAAGGTCCTCCATGAGCCTCTTTTTTTCCAGGGCAAATAACACCAGTTCCCTCAGTTGCTTCTCACAAGACTTGTGCTCTAGACCCTTCACCAACTGCACTGCTTTTCTATGGACATGCCCCAGTACTTCACTATGCTTCTTGGAGAAAGGGATCCAAAACTGAATCCAGGATTCAAGGTGCAGCTTCATCAGCGCTGTGTCCAGGAGGACAATCGCTACCCTAGTCCTGCTGGCCACACTAGTGCTGATCCAAGCCAGGATGCTGTTGACCTTCTTGGAGGGATGACCATGACAAGAATCCCAAGTATGAAGCCTGCTCCTGCCTGCCCAGGGCTGGGCATCACCAGGTTGAATATCAGGAAAAAATGTTTGCCAAGCCCTGGCCCAGGCTGCCCACGGAAGTGGTGGAGTCACCATCCCTAGAGGGACTGAAAAGACATATGGATGTAGTGCTGAGGAACATGGTTTAGTGGTGAGTTGGCAGTGCTAGGTTAATGGTTGGATTCAATGATCTTAAAGGTCTCTTCCAACCGAAATGATTCTATGCTTCTGTGATATCTCTCACAGGCAAATTGCAAGGCAGCATTTTCCTCCCTCCCCAAAGAGCTCTGTGCTACTGCCTTTGGGAGGGTGTCAGCATTGCAATGTTGCTAAAAGAGGCCTTTTTCCACTCAAAAATTTACTAAAGAGAAAGAGAGCAGGATTTGATTACAAAGCAGTCCTTGCCAAATCCAGCCCCTCCTCCTCTCTCTCTGCTGACAATATCCTCCCCTCCACAACAACAATCATCTGAGCACCAACAGACAACAAAGCTTTTCAGAAAGTAATGAACTCCGGTTGGAGCCAAGGCAGGAAGGGTTTAATACTCAACTCAGAGAGCTTGGCTAGGCCATCAATTATAACCCTGCTGCTGAAGGAGCAAAAAATATATACTATTTTAGACAGACTTGGCCAAAAAGAAAAGATAGGGAAGGAAAACGCTGCGAGAGAGATTTAATTCCGCTAGTGGAGAGAAGTGTTTGCAAAAGAGGAGGATCAAAGGCAGAAGCTCTCGGGCTGGCTGTGAGGATGAGGGATTACAAAGAGGGCAAACTATGGAGAAAACATCTCTGTTGACCTCTTATCTCAAGGCTGATCCAGGCAAGGACAGTCCTGGGTACAAATTGGGTAGACAGTTTGCTGTGAGGGCTCGGTGATGTCAGGAGGCTTTGGCAGTGAGGGCTGTGGATTGAGAGCTGTTCATCTCATCTCGTGGGACAGCAAGTCAGGATGCGGTCTGCGACCTTCTCTGTCTTGTCCCAGTCTCACACTAGATGCTAACTGAGGAAAGGAGAGGAACCAAGAGCTGAAATCTTCTGGATAACACTACTGCTGTCATGATGGGACTAACAACCCAGACATGAAGGGAGTCCTTGGGTCCACTTAGAGCAATAAGCCCTCCCTGTCCTCTTGCCATGGGGGCCATGCTGAAGGTATCTTCCTGGCCCATTTCCAAGAGACAGGGCAGAGGGGATTCACTGCTAGCTCACACCACCAACTTCTCAGACAGGTCTAGAAAACCTAAACCAGAAATCTTTCAAGACCACATTTCCATGTCTTTTCTGAAGGACCACATATCTGCCTCTTTTCTGAAGAGCCTTTTTTTCCCTCTGCTTCCTACTTTTCCTCCTCTTTCTCCTTTTCTAAATCTCTTTCCCCTCTGTGGCAGCACCAGAACAGACCAGAAAAGATCACAACTTTCCCAGTATTTCCACACAACTCTCCTTCTCCAAGACTTATAAAATCATAGAAACACTCACCCTCTCCTTCAAGACCAAAACAAAACCAGTGCAGAAAACACCACATTTCCCCCCAGTCCTCTCCCTTCCTCTTCCCACAGCCTCAGTGATCCCCTCCAGCCCATTCTTAAGCTGGTAGATATTTGCTGGAGATTTTCTAGCACTTGGTACCAGCAGCAGGGCCGAGTCAGCTCTTCAACAGCTGTTCCCTTGGCCTCTCCTTTATCTCCATCATTGTGTTCACATCTGCTTCCCCCTCTGCCTCTTTCCCTGCTGCTGGGAGCCTGGCTTTAAATCACTGCTCAGCGAGCTGGCTGCCAGGCGCGGGCTTCATGCTGCCCAGCATGCCCTGGTAGGATGGAGATCCAAAAGCCATTTGCAAGCCTCCCTCTGCCTTTTTTTCCTTATTTTTTTTTGATCCTCCTGAACCTGCCAGCACTGCCACATTGCTTTCCCCTCCTCCCTTTTGGCTGTGGAGTTATCTTGGCTCTGGAAACATGTTCAGACACCTGGTTGCTGGCAGCACGGGGCTTTGGCAGCGGATGGCCGCGTGCAGCTCTCCGATAGGGAAGTGAGGCAAGCAAGGAGCAGCCGGTGTGGGTCAATGTGACCCACCTTGGCTATCTGGGACATGCTGGTGGCTGCCTGCACTGCTCCTGCCTGGACAGTGTCTTTCTGGAGCCTGGTGGTGGCAGCAATCCCACCATTTGCATCCCTCTGGCTTTGCCCGGAGTTTTGGCCAAGGCCAACTCCTGGTTTCACTGAGGATTTGTACAGAGGCAAAGCACAGCTTTGTACAGCATGGCCCAGGAGTTGCATCCTAAGAGATACATTTAGGACAAGACATCACCATCTGTGGTTCCTTCCGTGGCAGAAAGCACAGATCCTGAGTGTGGCAATTTCGGCAGAACAAGGCAGTAAAAATCCTAGGAAGCAAGCCAAGCTGGGCACAGGGAGGGATGCCTCACTGCCACTCTGCCCATGCAGTGCCTCCAGGCTAAATTCCCCTTTCAAACTGCAATCTCTCCATGCTACCAAAAAAATAAATAAATGAGAAAGCTATATCCTTCCCCCTGTCAGTAACACCAAAACTTCCCTAAAAACCTTGGCTGATGGCTCCTCAACCTCTTTTCACCCATGGTTTGTGCAGGATTGCAAGCCAGGATCCCCATGGATGCCACTTCTGATGGCAAAGGCTGCACCAAAAAGACCAAACTCCCTTGGGAAGAGCCCTCTGCTCCCACTCTTAGACTCCCCAAGTCTTTGCAACAGGTTTTTACTTCTGGGCTTGCCTCCTGGTTGACTGGCCAGAAAGATAAGCTCCAAAGGCCAAAAAGAAGAGCCAGATTAAAGTATCAACTCTGAATTTATGCTCAGGACTTAGGGTTTAATAATGCAACAGAAAATCAATATTTAATAAAGCAAATGATGGAGAAAAACAGTGAATGGGAGATGAGCTCCTGCTCGTGTTTTCAACCATGTAACTCCCGGAGGAGCCAGTTTGGCAAGGTGGATGCCAAACCAGATTGCCACCAAGAGCTGGCACACAGGACATCCCAGGTCCCACCAAATCCAGCTCGAGTGTTAAGGGGGCTCTCAGGTCTTTTATTGAAGGACAAACAAGGAATTACTACAGTACTCAGAGTCCAAATACCCATGGAGAGAGAGCAAACGCCGATGCACTAGGGGAGCTGAGCAGCTGCCTTGCTGAACAGGCCCAGATTTATGCTAGGGCTGGAGGTTGGGCTTACAAAACATAGGTAGGTGGGCAGCAGCACACCCAAATTTGGGGTTCACATGCACCAAGGAGAGCTGTCAAGGATGCAGATCTCCTGAGAAGCCAAGAGGGAGCCCAGGGGCTCAAAAAGTGGAGGATAAATCCCTGCCTGCCAAGCAGGAGAGGAGGTGGTGAAGGTGCAAATGAGCAAGTAGAGCATCAAACCTGGCTGGCAGATGCAGTGGCAGGACAAGCAAAAGGGATGCGGCAGGGATGTGGCCACGATGCTGGGGACAGATCAGCAGCTCTGCCTCCCTCCCCTGGAGGCTGCAGAAAACTACAGCAACTGACATGTCACCTGTGCCTGGCACAGAGATGTCACCTGCTCATAGCACACAGATGTCACCGGTGTGTGGCACAGAAATGTCACCTGCGCCTGGCGCAGTGATGTCACCTGAGTATGGCACAATGAAGTCACCTGTGCATGGCACAGAGATGTCTCCTGCACCTTGTGCAAACCAACAGCAGCCACACAGCACAAAGATCCTTGCCCTGTCTCACAAAGTCTGGGGACTCTGGGTAAGTCCTCAAAACAAAGGGGTGTCAGTGCCCAGCAGGTAGGTACCTCTCTGGGGAGCAAAGCAAGCTCTGGTGCCCTTGGGTGGAGCTCCCTCCTCTCACTCACAGGCACAATGTACTGGGTTGCCTGCCTGGCCCTGCTGCACAGCAATAATTTGTAGCTTGTGCTGGGATCCTTCACATTGGAAGATGACATATAAATATAAAACGTTATCACTCCATAACAGCCACATGCTATAAAATGCCGAGCAGAAGGATCTGGAACTAGATGGAGGCAATGCTTTAAATCTTCCCTGCCCAGCCACTGCTGCTAAAACAACAAACTGGCTCTGAAGAGCTCTGGCAACAGAGGGAAAAGGAGAAAAGCTCTGAAATAAACCTACCAGAGCTATGGAATTAGGTGAGTTTATAGCAGTGTGACCTTCCTGGGGGGTAGCTGTAGTACCTATGTACCAGTGACGTCTCCTCCCATTCATCCCCCGCCGCGGCTTTCGGCAGCTGCTCCCTGTTCCTATAGTAACAATGAAGCGCTAGTACCACTCTGCCACTATGAGGAGTTGACTCTGCTCCCGCCATCCCGATAACGATGCTGTTACTGTAGTAACATCACATTGTGGAGGGCTCACAGTTCCACCCTTCATTTTATTGTCGTGAGATTAAATTGCAATAATGTTATTGAGCTGCCATTAGTGTTGCCGCGGTAACAATAACATTAAGGTAGAGATATCACATTACCGTGGTCCAACCGTTCCACTGCAAACATTTTAATGGAGTAAAACAAAAGAGATTACTGCAGGAACATTAAACTGCAGTGACCTCATTAAACCCCCACTGGCTTTAACACGGTGAACAAGGATATTCTAGAAGCCATCCACGGCGGTGGGGAGATGGCCAAGCGCATCCAGGAGACTGGCAAAGTCCTTGGGGGGTGAGCAGGAGACCTGCAGACAACTCAAGTCCTGCTCCTTCAGCCCTGCTTTAGAGAGCTGCTGGCACAGCGTGCTGCTGGCCTCCCAGTTTCACCTGCTCAGCAGAAGGGATTAGCAGAGCTGCTGTTGAATGGCTCCAGATGAGGTGGGTGACCTCTCCCTGAAAGCCTTTGGAAAGGACAGGTGAACAGGGCCATTGGGAGCTTGCGTGCTCAGAAGGGCTCTGAGAGGAGTGGGCTCTTGTTTTCTAGAATAGGGGTGGTCAGAGGGCAAGCTCTGCACATCTCTGAGGGAGAAGCAAAGACGGTTACACTGAACTCGCCTTGCCACAAAAGAGCACACAGCTGCAGCAGGGGAGGATGGAAATAGCAGAGCCACAGGGATGCTGAAGGTGGAAATGGCCCCAGTGGACATTGCTGTGCTGTCCCAGCCCCAGGGCATAGGGATTGCAAAGGGTTTGAGTCAGTACTGCTTAGGGGAACCCTGCAACACAACCAATTACAATGTCAGCAGTTCACCAGGGAAGAAAAACAGAGAAATTAGCCACAGCCTTGATGTATGTGAAGAAGAAAAAATAGGAAGGAAATGAAAACAGTCTGTGTATCCTATGTATCTCTAGTTCTTCCTTGTCCTCACTCCATTCTCCTGTCAATGATTTCTCCTTGGCAATAGGATATAACCTCCTGTGGGTCTGGTGGTGCCTGGCCTGCCAGCATCACTGGTGTGCCAGACAAGCATGGAGGATCTTTCCTTACACTGGATAGAAGGAAGAGATTTTTTACACTAAAAGTGGGGTGAAACATTGGTTGCCCAGAGAGGTGGTGGATGCCCAATCCCTGAAGCCATTCCAGGTCAGGTTTTTTGGGGGGCTTTGAGCAATCTAAAGATGTTCCTGCTGACTGCAGGGAGGTTGGACTAGATGACCTTGAATGGTTCCTTCCAACCCGAACCAGTCTATGATTCCCTTCATCACAACTTCTCCATTACCAGCATGCTCTCTTTTGAACGAGGACAGTGTTAACACACTCGAGCTCTGTTCACCTCCCCATCCATCCCACTCTCCACTTCCACAGGCTGTGGGAAGGAGGACAGAGGACGTGCCACAGCATGAGTGGGACATGTCCCCAGTGAGATGTAGCACGCCTGGCTCCCTCCAGCAGCAGAGCAGGCACGTAACTGGGGCAGCCCGAGGTGAGCCCAGAGCAAGTGCTTCCAGTAAGGGCTCTGGAGTCTCTGTTTCCCCCCTTCCCACCCCACGATATAATTGCTAATTAATACTAACGTTTAGCTCTCAGATAGCGCGTTCCATCTTCAAAGACCTCTGTCGACATTAATGAATTAATCCTCATCAACCCCCCTGTGAAGGAGGTGACAATTATTATCTCTGCCTCACAGATGTTAAATTGATTTGCAAAGAGGTCAAGTGGCTTCAGAGAGGCCGGAGGGAACGCAGTCACTCCACGAGGGAGCATGGACAACTATATCTGTGGGTTAAACTCACTCACTGAGCCCCACAGAGAAGCATGAGCTGGTAACCTTGGGAGGGAGATGGAGAGATGCAGAGATGTGGGAGCAGCAGAGAAGATCCCTGGGGGAGGATACAGTGCCAACAACTAGGAGAGTGCACAAGAGCTGTGGAAGACCTTCAGTCCTCAACAACGGCTCTGATACAAAAGGAGAAGATGCTTTGATGGACAGACAGTGATTAGCAACAAAAGAGAGTCAGGGAAGGAATGCATCAGTCAAAGGAGCGGAAAGAGCAGGCAAAGGAGGGGGGATTTTGATTTCATGAGGTTGGGTTCCTCCCCTCCACCAGTTTGAGGAGGCTTTCCCAGCTCTCCACATGCCTTTTAGAAGGCATTATGTAAACTTGCTTTTCTTCTAGAAGAAGCTACTCTTTAGCTGCTGTCATGAGGGAAAAGGTGTGGACACACCAGAAAAACCCCTGCCATGAGCAACTCCTGTGGCTTCTACTGGGAAACATCCTGCCTAGCGTGAAACTCCAGCTTCACACATGGCCAATGTGTACACATCCTTACTGCCACTGAGTTACCAAACAGCCTGGACAAATCCCTTTTGCTCCTTTGGTGGCTTTGGTGGTTCATAGGACAAGCTCAGGACCCCAGCTCCAGCAGCAGTGCCAAAGCTCCTGGGCAGAGGGTGATCAGAAACACTATCAACATCCCCAGGAAAAACAAAACAAGCAAGGCACAAGCAATGCATTCCCTGTTTTCTCTGCAAGCCACCTCGAGGCCTTTGGACAAGAGGGATGATGACTGCAGGGATTCATCCTTCCTCCCAGCCTACATCACCACATGAGCTGCTCAGCAGGGCAGGCATTTCCCACGCAAAAGCAGCTGCTAGAAGGTCTCCTTCTTCTCCCACGAATGAAAGGGGCTTATGGCATCAAAGGTAAATTAATTGGGCAGAGTTTGGTGCTTCAAGCCAAGCCAGTTCGGGCACGGCAGCCCCACTGTTGGCTTTATCTCAGCAGCACACACCTTGGCAGCAATGCTCCCGGTGCTGAGCAAGGTGCCACCAGCACCCCACCTCTGCCTCCCCTGCCACCGTGTCACCTGCACCACGCAGCCCCTGACTCCAGCGAGCAGGTAATTAACTCCCAAACAAAGGGAAGGATTTGCAGATTAACCCCGGGCTGGGGAAGGAGTGGGAAAACTCATTTACAGCAAACAAAAGGGGAGGGGTGATTAGTTGCTCCAGTGACAACAGAAAGAGGCAGATAGGGCCAGGGAAACTGATAAAGAAGCGGGGAAAGCGTTAATATGCCCCAGTTGCCTGCCTTTCTATTTTCCCCTTTTTTCTTCCTAAGCACTAAAATTCCACCATTTTCTATCATGCAAATTTGTGTGCCTAAATGAGATTAAACTCTGGCAGGCACCGTGCCTCCTTCCCCAAGTCCATTTCCCGGGTGGAGATAAGGCCAACTTCCCTTAATGCATCTTACAAGGAGGTGGGAGGGTTTTGCAGGCATGCATTGGAGACGGTTTATTATCAATACAAATAAGAGCTTTCCAGACACCGTCCTCCTCCTCCTCCTTCTCTCTCTCTCTTTAAAACCCAAGAACCCAGAGAACAGCTTAAATAGATCCAGTGTCCTGCAGCAACCGGCGAGAAGGGGGAGGCTGAGATGCTGCTGCAGGGAAAAGAGCTTGCTAAGGAGACCAGAGTGGGATACAGGAGAGGAGCGGAAGGGAAAGCATCACTCCTCAGAGGTCAATGGGACCCAAGTCCTCTTCCTCACTCTGGGTTTCTGCCTTCCTCCAAGTTCAGAGCTTCCTTATTGCAAGTGGGGTTCCCTAGATTTAAAAATCATAGAGTGGTTTGGGTTGGAAGGGACATTTAAAGGTCATCTAGTCCAACCCTCCTGCAGTCAGCAGGAATGTCCTCAGCTAGAGCAGGTTGCTCAGAGCCACTAACAACCTGACCTGGAATGGTTCCAGGGATGGGGCATCCACTGCCTCTCTGGGTAAGCTGAGCCAGTGTCTTCCCACTCTCAATGTAAACAATTGATTCCTCATACCTAGTCTCAATGTCTCTTCTTTTAGTTTCAAACTATCAGTCCTTGTCCTGTCACAACAAGCCTTGCTGAAATATCTGTCCCCATCTTTCTTACAGGCCCCTTCAAGTATGGGAAGGCTGCAAAAAGGTCTCTCTGGAGCCTTCTCTAGGCTGAACAACCCCAACTCTCTCAGCTTGTTCTCACAGCATAGGGGTTCCATCCCTCTGATCACTTGAGTGGTCTACTCTGGACCTGCTCCATTTGGTCTCATTGGGATTTTCACCCAAAAACACTTCACTTGTCCCAGGAAAACACAAGCAGTGCTGCTTCCCTGTGCTTGGTCTGGTCTTAGGACAACTCCTCCTAAGCAGAAATGAGGGACAGGCAGGGACCACCTTCTAGATGCTATGGATGCTCCCTGAGAAGATCATTTTAGGTCTAACTATAGTCTGGGAGATTCTTAGCAGGTGCTAAGGACTTCCTTGCACCTTTTGCAGCTCTGTTGTTGGCTCACATCACCTTGGCATTACCAACTCTGAGCCTGACCCCGTTTAAAGCAGTCCTCAGAATAGCAGGTCTGAACTTGGAGGCATTCAATGCCAAGGGTCTGTTGTCTCCTTCCCGGGCTCATTTGTCCCACATTAGCACAGAGGCAGTGGGGAAGGAGAAAGGCACTGACTTGCTATTCTTGGCTCAGCAGCAATCACCTTCTGCCTTTTGTAGCAGGATTTGAAGACTGAGGAGTGTTTCTGAAAGCCTGACCGACTAGGAAAGGTGGGAGAAGGAGGGCATGCATCCTTTCAGAGAGAAGGTGGCTAAGGGGCAACATGATAACAACCTTCCTGAAAGCCAAAGAAGGTTGTTACAAAGAGGACACTGATCAATTGTTCCCCACGTCCGCTGGGGATAGGCTGAGAAAAACTCCACTCCATTTGCAACAAAGAAGGCTTAAGTTAGATATTAGCTATACATTTTCTAATTATAAAGGTAGCAAAGCAGTAGAATGGAGTGTCTGGGGAGACTGAAGAAGCTGCTTTGTTAAAGGTTTTCCAGAATAGCTTTCGCACCTGTTTGCAGGCCATGTCTCTGCCTGGGTGCAGGGGGACAGGCTAAATTAGCTCTTGAGGTGCCTTCTACCCACCTATTTTGGGATCTTAGCCATCAATACAGGTAACCTAGAAATAAATGTGCAACTCTTCCCTCTCTGCAGCATGGACATCCTTGGTTCCTGGTGGTTTCTCCCCCTCTACCTTGGCGGACCATCCTCAGCCCTCATACCCTAAATGAAGCTCCTTTTCCCACTCCTATCTCTCTTCTGTTTTTTGCTCTTTCCCCCCATAACACCCCCTTGGCATAGATCAGGGCTGCCCCAGTTCCATCCACGGCCATTTCTCAGCTATATCCCCTAAACTTGGGATGAAAGAGAAGGGATATATGGCATGGGTGAGGGTGTTTGCATACTAGCAAACACACACCCATCATGCCTGCCTGGGAGAGCAGCATGCTGCTGAGATCCTGGCTGGAAGGGGAAGAGTTCCTTGCTTCCCACAGCCAGTCCCTTTGGAGAGGGCAACCAGCCCCGGGGCATGATTTAATTGCATCCTGAGAGGCTGGAGTGCTCCTGCCTCCTGAGCTGTGCCCCCAGGCCCTTTCTTGGTGCAGCAGGGGGAAAGCCAGGACCTGCTTCCAGCAACCTGCACACCTCCCTCTTTCTGGCAGTCCAGGGACTATCTCTGTTCCAAAGGGAAGACCTCCTTCCCCAGCTCCTCGCACTGCTTTTCCATTCCTATAAGGCTTTAGGAAGAAACAAGAGGTCCCACAGCCACATGCTGAACTTGGCACATCCCTGAAATCTGGCACTTGGACATCTTGCTTTCCTGAGAGGGAGGGATAAGCACTGCTTTCTGCACGCTGAATGTCTTTTAGGAGAGGATTTTATCAGCTTGCCTATTTATTGGGCTCATTTTCCAAAGCAGGAGAGTTAATCCTGGCACCCTAGCCAAAGTTTAATCAGAGTCATTAAGGCAGGCTTCCCTTTCATTGGACAGGATACTCACTTTCATGTCCTGCTCCAGTGTTATCACTGCACCTTTTGCTTTTGCCACCTTCCATCCAAGAATGGGCTGAGTGAGCCCAGCAACAGCTCTTGAAATTAAGAGGCACATTCCTGGGAGCTGGCATTTCTGTCAGCAGCAGTAAGGATGTTCAGCACATTATAGGACTGAGCCCATCCAGGGCTCAATCCTCCAGGACTTAACTCTAATGCTGCAAGGAGTTAAGAGATGACCTTTTCCTCCAGGACCCCAAACTCTATTCCTAATGATACAGCAGGACACAAGAGGGATGGACCTGGTTGTCTGGTGATATGGAAAATTTAGGTCAGGAAATGGGAATCAGAAAAGAACAGACAGAAATTGTCCTGCATTGCCCTGGCACCTGGTAGTGACTTCAGAACTCATGGGTGATCGACTTTGGCTTAAGAAACTCAGGCAGGTAATAACAGATTGCAAGATAAACAGCAAGGACCCAGGCTGGCAATGCATCTGCTTTCTCTCCACAGTTAATGGAGATGGAGAAAGTCTGCCTCTGTTTAGTTTGCTTGATTGCTCAAAGAGGAAAGAGAAAACGGAAAGAGAGGGAGCAGGGAAAACAAAGGCTCTGGGTTTGGGATTTCCCCCCCCCTCTATTCATTAGGCTGTCAATAATACTCAGGCCTGGCATATCGACGGCGGATTAGCCCAACCCGGCTCTGTGTACAAGACCAATGCCTTTTTAACCCAGCTTGTTTCCAAATCAATACAGCCATCAGCATTCGAAAATTAGCCCCAGACGAGATTCCAATACTCAGGCTGGTCTCTCATGCTAAGAGAGCTCCTGGCCAAATCACAGGAGAAGGGAAAAAAAAGGTTGCTAGCAAGAGATTAGAAATTTTCCATTAATCTTCCCCGAGGCTGCCTCTCTAAGAGCACATCAGGCCCCATATGTCCCATCACACCAGCTCCTCCTTGCCCAGCAGCAGGGACATGGGAGCTATCTTGCATGAAGGTCCATCTGCTTGGCCATGGCATGTGGCCACGCTTGCATGTCTCCTCTTGAGAGCCTGTGTGTGCTTGCATGCTTGAAGAACACACATATGCACCCGTGGGCTCTGCAGCCACCGTGAGCCCTTCACCACGTCCTGCTGACCTTCCTTCATCTCCTCCTCCTCCTCCTCCTTCCAGTTTCCACACACAATCACATATTGTTGCTAGGCATACACACACCCTCGCAAAGTACACAAATCTGCCAGCTTGCTCTTTTCCCTCAACACAAGTTTTACTTCAAGCATTGCCTCCAGCATGGAAAACAAGAAAACTCATCAAAATACAACAATAACAACAAAGAGCAACACAGGTTTGTCAGTGATTATTTCTGCCTGGATTACAGCATCCATGACTACTGCAGAGAAGTTGGATAAATGCATTGCCCAGCTTCACTGGGACTCTCCAAGCCTGTGGATTAGCCTCTAGGTTTGCACCAAGTTGTCTTATGTGCTCAACAGAGGGGCAAAGGGAGGAGAAGACACCAGGTCAAAATGGAGTGACAGAAATCAAAGCACCAAGCCCAATCCCTCTCTGAATTCCCATCCTCTTACCTTGCACGATGAGATGGACACGTGATGTCTTGGGGTGATTGTCTGTCTGCACAGAGCAGGTGTAGGGACCCTCATCGTACACATCCACATCTTGGATCTGGATGATGTACTGGGTCTTGGTGTTGGCCAGGAGCACCACCCGAGGGTCCAAGCACCACTTGTCATTGCCGGCATAGAGGATGCTGCTGCGGTTCAGCCAGGCCACTCGGGTGACTCGGTTGTCCACGGTGCACCTGGGGAGAGGCAGAGAGGTGACCCATCAATGCAATGCTCTTGGGAGCTCTGCCCTCCCTTCCCTAGCCCCTCCTGGCACTGTTTTTAGCTGTGGTGCCAGCACCAGTTTCAGACATCAAGTGTCCAAAGAGGACAATGTCAGCACTTTACTGTGGTGCTCAGAGCACCAATATCCATCTAAATTGGTGGCTCCAGAGATTTGCCCAACAGCTTCACGATGATGTCAGATGTAGAGAGCTCAGAGCCACTGAGTACTAGCCACCAAAGAACCAGAGTCAAGGTAAAACCTCCAAACCACACGTTTTGGGGGAGGATGCAGATTGCTACCTCCTGCCCAAACCCATCCATCACTTGTCATTCTCTCTGCAGACCTTCATGTCCCTGCAGCTAGGCAAAGAACTGCATAGCAGAGCTGGGAAAGCAGCTCATGCTGCTTCACAGAGGAGACAGGAAAATTTATCTCAGGAGAAAGCCAGCTCTGACTCACCTCTAAAGAGAAACCTTGAGCTTCCTATCACTTGTCCCCTCTGTCAGCTTTTCCTTCTCCACCTGCATCGCTGCATCTCCCTTCACTTGCTGCACCTTACCCCAGCTAAGCATTTCATTTATCAGCTGATGTTTTGGAGGTTAGAAAACTTCTGTATCTTGCCTCATGAAGAAACTAAGATCTCTCAGAATACAACACAGCACAAGATTAGAAGAGACATTGCTCCTGAGGAAGGTTATTTTCCTGTCCACATCAGTGGGGGTCAGTCTTGCTCCTCCCAAAAGTCTCCACCAGCTCTGTAACCCTCCAACATCCCCAAGCATGGTTTGAATCCACCAGTCACCTCCAGATCAACAAAGAGCAGAAGGCCTGGATGCTTCTTGCTGTCCAAGTGGAAACCTGCAGCCCCTCCAAGCCAGCTCAAACCCAGCAAGTTTGGGATTACAGAGCTGTTAGGACCTCACTGCACTTTGCAGGATGCTGGCAGTGGAGGATAATGTCCCTGCATAAAACCACTCAGCCTAGGATCCACTGTTTATAGTCTCTCCAATCTACTTCATTACTTGTGCAGTGGCTGGGACACAAATTAACTTCAGAAGCACTGAAAAAGAGCACAGCAGCTTCTGGGTAACCTCAGTGAAAGCAAGAGGTTAATGCGCTGTAGATGCCAGATCATGGTAGCAGAGTTAATAAGAGCAAGGATGTCTGTGGCATGTGATCCTGAAACTTTAGGGACTGTGTCCTTCCTCAGGTGAGCTGTCTCCTTACTGGTGGGTGATTTCTCTTCCTGTGCCCACTACTGATGTTCATGAAGACATAGACCTGGGGACAAGCTGTCTTGTCTCATCTAGCCTCCTCTTGGAGTTATGTCTTTGGCCCCAGTGATTCCAGAAGAAGATTCAATAACCCACTCAGCCCCAGGACACAACATTTGGGAGGTTAGGGATGACCTCATGAGGTGACATGCCCAAGGTCAGATGGGTAGTCTGCAGGCCAGGACTTTTCTTTCTGATTTGCTAGGCAAGTACCCAAACTACTGCACCAACCTCCTTCTCTGGTGTGAAAAACATGGGATAAATTAAGCTATTTTACTGCAGTTCCATAATGATATTACGATAATAATAAATTAAATGGGAGCAGATTTTTATTATCCACATAAAAAAAAGCAATAGATTCAGCCTGGGCTGAACACCAAGAACTCAGCTCTGTGCTCAGCTGCATTACAACTTGACCAAAACCTGAGAGTTTAGTTGCTGAAGCTGAACAAAACTTCAGATTTCTTCCCAGAGGGTGGTTTTAGCATATAGTGGTCTGAACCTCAAGTGTGCTGGTAACTCAGACCTATGGATATTTAGCCTGCCCATCACCATGCCATGAAATGAGCTCCTGTGGTTGTAGTGAGCTGTATTTCTGCACCACCCTTACTGGCAGAGCTGTACTGCAGACAATCACAGAATGCTTTGAGTTGGAAGCAATCTTAAAGATCNAGAGCAGAGTGCAGTGGCAGAATCACCTCTCTGGCTCTGCTGGCCACGCTTCTCTTGCTGCAGCCCAGGATGCCATTGTGCTTCTGGGCTGCCAGTGTGCACTGTTTGCTCATGGCCAGCTTCTCAGCCACCAGCACCCCAAGGCCTTTTCTGCAGGGCTGCTCATCCAGTTGTGCCCTCTCTGCCATGGGCAGAGATGTCACCCACTAAACCAGGCTGCCCATGGCCCCATCCAACCTGGCCTTGAACACTGCCAGGGATGAAGCATCCACAACTTCTCTGGGCAACCTCTTCCAGTGACGAGAAACCAGATGTGGCTTGAATGTCTCAGACCAGTCCCTTCTGTGAAGATTATCCCAGAAGACCTGTAAGCAGGCTGAACTAAAAATATGTATTTCCTCTCTCCTCCTCCTCCTCCACACTGTTTCTTTTTGGTGAAATGCATCAGCTTGGAGATCCCTGGATAATAATGGAGGCAGACAGTGTGCAATCCGAGCATTCCTTCTATCATATGGGCATTTAAGTGCTTTTGAAAAGCAGCAGGGCTCAGGTAACGCATGAGGCAACAGTGAAATAAGTGCTTTTGCCCTTCACAGCACCCAGCCACAATCTCTTCTTATCACCTAGACACGCTTCTCTGGCCCTGGGATCGGCAAGCTTCTACTTGTTAGTTTATTTTCTTCCCTGCCTCTTCAAGCTCCCAAGCCAATTATATATATATATAATAAAGCACAGAAACCACTTCTCCTGGAGAAGGCACCCTGTGACCTCTGGATGTGCTGTGCTCTTTAGAGGATGGTGGGTCAAGCTCCTAGCTCAGCTCGTTCCAAGCACCATGCCAACCCCTGCTCCTCCTCACCCTGCTTGGGTTGCCCGCGGCCGAGGCTCACCGCAGTGACCCGATGCTCTTCCAGCCTCTCCATCTGCTCCCCCTTCCCTCCTCCAGCAGCTCCTCTCTCCAGAAGGCCAGCAGAAGCAGGGATGGGAAGCCCTCCTCTCCTGCACACAGGCAGCCGAGCGGAAAGCCTTTGGCTTTGGCTGGGAAGCCAGCCTCCAAGCACAGGTGGAGAGTAAAGCCACTGCCGAGCCTGCAGCCTCCCCCCTCCCTTCCCACCCTGCTCCTGGCAAGGTGCAAAGCCCTGAGATGCTTCCTCCACCTCGCTGGAGGTTCCCAGCCCACGATGTGCCAGGGAGTGAGAGGAAAGAGTGTTCATCAGGGTGCCGGAAAACAGCACCTGCCTCCAAAATGATGTAAAAATAATGAAGCATCGATGAGGTAATTTTCTAGCTTAAGATCTTTAATCCTTGTTGCATTCCTGCTTGGAAGGCAAGGCCTTCTCCTCCAGGAAGATGAAAAACTACTGTCTGTCAGCATGAGGAGGAGAGATGCTGCTGCTTCCTCTGCTGTTTCTTCTCCTCTAAACCCAGAGACCCAAGCCTCAAGATTTCTCCTCTGGGAGGTGGAAATGCTGCTAACCACTAACAATGCTGCATCATCCTGGGGGTTGGTAGTGATGGTTTGCAGAGAGAAGTAGCTCCTCACGCTGCACCAAACCCTTTGCTTCCTGTTGCCACCTCCAAATGACCATAAGGGCTGGAGTTTGGGCATTTGAAGACAGTTGCCTCCACCAACCAAAGGTGAGAACTGCTTAAAATACCAACAAAACCCTTGGTGGGGACAAAGCAGCTTTGGCCAGAGGGGATCAGGCTGCTTTGCAGGCATAGAACTGCTCCCAAAAAGCTCACGACCAAACTGCAGATGCCACAATCAAGTATCAGGAATAAATAAGCTCCAGGGTGCCAAAGTTGAGCATCCTGAGCACTGATCCTGCCTGTGCTTCATTCACACAGCCCCTGGTACCTCCCTGCCTTTCTGGCACAGCCCCAGATGGCACACACCAGCAGTGACATGCCCTCCTGAATTTCCCTCTTTGTTTTCACCAGTTTGCACACAGAAAATGATGGGAGAGGAGGTGGCTCAGCAGTGGGGGGAAGGAGGTTTTTAATTACTGAAGTGTAGTAATTGGCACACAACACTTTTTTTTGTTGCCTCTTCTGCAGATCGCTGGTGTTCCAGAGGGCTGGGCTGGAGAGCACAGATTGCCTCAGCCCAGCAGGACACACAAGAAATGAATAATGTTAATTAGAACTGAAAAGAGCTCAGTGAAATTACCAACCTGATTGCTGCTTTCATGGCAATTATCAGGGTACAAGCTCCATCACAGGGAGGAAGGGAAAGGGCTAAGCCTGGTTCACCTCACCCAACTTGGTGGCCCAATGTGGAGCTGTGACCAAGCTGATCCCTGTCTGGACTTGCTTCTCCTTCCACCATCACCACTTAAATTTTCACTGGTGCCCACTGTAAAGAAACCATCTTCCCAAATCCAGCCCACTCGATGGACTTCCATGGCACTGACCCACCATCAAACATGCCTAGATGTCACAGTATCCCAGTATGTCAGGGGTTGGAAGGGACCTAGAAAGATCATCTAGTGCAACCCCCCTGCCAGAGCAGGAGCACCTAGACCAGCTCACACAGCAATGTGTCCAGGCAGCTCTGCAATGGCTCCAGACAAGGAGACTCCACAGGCTCCTGGGCAGCCTGGGCCAGTGCTCTGGCACCTGAACTGCAAACAAGTTCCTCCTCGGGTTAATACTAAACCTCCTGTGGTCCAACTTGCTCCCATTGCCTCTTGTCCTACCATTGGATGCCATGGAGCAGAGCCTGGCTCTCTCCTCCTCACACTCACCCTTAACATATTTCTAAGCATTCATGAGGTCTTGTCATCATCTTCCCAGTCTAATTCAGCAATTCCCAGTCAACCTCTGGACTTTGAAGCAAACCCTTCCATGTCAGCAGTCTCTTGTCTCTGCTACAGGCTAGACCAAGCTGGAAATCAGGGACTAGTTTGGGGTGTAGTTTAAAAGTGGGTGCAAAAGCCTTCCACTGAGGTTGGGCAAGGAGACAAGCTGCTCTGGCCCTGCCTTGTCCCCAGCATCTATGTCCCAGACAGCACCTTTTAGCCTCTGCACCATCAGCCATGCTATAAATGATCAACTAAACTAGACTGCTGCCAGAGGCACGAGCTCCACATCTCAGATTTATTTCTGTGATTATCACATTTTATTGTTATTTATTAGGATTAATTAAAGGCCTGGCTGTGAACAACTCAATCCTATTCAGGCACAGCCCCACCACTCTCATAGACTTTCTTATGATGTTTATGCTCTGGTAGCAAAAGAAATTTGGCCATCAATTCCAGAGCAAAGGGAAAACTGGGGTCAGATTGTCCCATGGTCTCTGGGACACTTGCTGCCCACAATCCTGTAAGGCTTGGCTGCACAGCCCATGGACAGCCCAAGGTGTCCTTATCCTGGAGGTAGTCCAGAAGCTTTTTTATTAATAAATATTAAACCAACCCCTCATCACCACAACCCAGTCTGCTTTCCCTCTCCATACTCTTTGCTGTAGTGGGTTAAGTCATGCACTAGCAATTCATAGAATCCTAGAACACTTCCAGCTGGAAGAGACCTTGAAGATCATCAGTGCAGCCTTTGTCCTAGCCCTAGCAACCTGCTAAATCATGCTCCAAATGCAACATCTACCTGTCTCTTAAACCCCTCCAGGGATGGGGACTCAAGCACCTCCCTGGGCAGCCTGTTCCAATGGCTCACAACCCTTGCAGCAAACAAATTCCTCCTAATGTCTAGCCTGAACCTCCCCTGGGGCAATTTCCATCCATTTCCCCTTGTCCTAGCCCTCTCCACTAGGGAGAACAGAGCAGTCCCTGCCTCTCTACAACCTCCCTTCAAGTAGTTAGAGAGAGCCAGGATGTCTCCCCTTAACCTTCTCTTTTCCAGCCTAAACAGGCCCAGATCCCTCAGTCTTTCCTCCTCAGGCTTATGTTCTAAGCCCTTGAGCAGCTTGGCAGCCTCTGTCCCCTCTCCAGCACCTCCATGTCCCTCTTGGAGTGAGGGACCCAAAACTGGATGCAGTACTGGAGGTGAGGCCTCCCCAAAGCTGAGCAAAGGGGCAGGATCAGCTCCCTGCTCCTGCTGCCAACACTGTTCCTGCTCCAGGCCAGGATGCCATTGGCCTTCTTGTCCCCCTGGGCACACTGCTGGCTCCTGTTCAGCTGTCAATCAGCACCCCTACCAGTCCAGCCCTTCTTGAGCAGGATTTACAGCACCTGCTCTCTTGCTGTGCCCATACAGGCTGTGGATGCTTGCACACACACACACTGCAGCACTGTCTGCTTGTGGATGCACCCACACACAACACTGCCCTACACACCCAGCACCAACCCAACACAAAAGGCCTTTCTTTTGCCAGCTACTATTGCAGAACATGCCAAGAGCATGTGTGTTCTTCAACATGCATGCCAAACCCACATAGGACACGGGCAGGGATTGTTCCCAGTGGTTCATGCATTATTGGATCAAAATTGTCCATCGGTTTGGTCCTGGCTTGCTGAAAGCCTCAACTGCTCACCTAGGTGGTCCAAGGCTTAGACCTGCTAGGGTCTGCACAGCTGCAGTAGGGTTCTTGGCATGCCCATCCTTACCTGCACCCCAGGACTACCTCAATCATCCTCACCCTCAGAGAGCATCCCTTGAACTCACACTAATATAAAACCACCAAAGACACAGCCCAAGGGCTTCTTCACAACAGAGGATGGCTGTCAGGACCAAAAAAACCCTCTTGCCTGCCAGGCTGGAGCTGACCAAATGATTAACTCAGCAGCAGGGTCCAGCAGGAAAGTGAAGGCCCTGCTGGGGCTGGTTCCCCTTGCTCTGCAGCAGCTGGAGCATCTCCAAAGCCTGCGGGGTGAGGAGGTGCCTTCGGATCAGCTGCCACCCTGGTGCCTCTTCAAAATCATGCTGAGCTGGTCAAAAGCAGGGCTTAGAAGTGGAAAGGGAAAACCCATTGTGCTTCCCCTTTTCCCTGCCCTGAGTTTCATCTCAGTTGTTGCAGAGGGAGTTGGGGCTCTGGACCAGGAGGTATTACCTTTGCCATCAGCTCACCCTGCAACCTGCAGTGAGTTCCTTACAAGTCTCTGCCCTTTGCAAAGCTTTAAAGAAATTTGCACCTCCTTGCTGGGAAGGGCAAGTTAACATGTTTGTAAAGTACCTGATCTCCTCAATGGAAAGTTTATACATGCAAATGATTCACACTAATTACATTAATAATAATATAGCAGGCTCCAAAAGCTCCACCTTGGTTCATTGCCCAGGATTCACAGAGCTGCAAACAACTCCCAGTATGCTGCCTTAGAGGAGCTTATTGGCAAATGCCAAAGAAACAGGAGGAAGCAGGCATGGGGAAGAAGGAAGAGCTGCAAAAAGAGCCAGAGCTCTGCTGACTGAGCACAAGGCAGGATCTAGAGTGGTCATGAGCACCTCTGTATGCACCCAACACCCAACACTGAGGACTGGTGCACAGCAGGCAGGTCACGATGCAGCAGGCAGGGATGGTTTGTCTGGAAAAGTCTTTATCTCTCTGCAATGCAGCAGTGCATTAGCACCTTTCCAAGTCCCCTGCTCAGCTCATCCAGCCTTTCTATTGTCTCTGCTAACAACAGGGCTCTGCACATCTATAGCATCTTCCATCTCAGCATCTCAGAGCGTGCCCCGAAACAGCAACGAGCGCAGCTGCTCCCAGACCACCCCTCGAGGAAGCATGTCCCTAAGCTGGGCTCCCATCCCCATGCCTGATCCCATGGAGCAGCACCAGAGCATGCTCCTGGTCCATCTGCTTGGGTGCCCTCCAAAAGCACTAATGGAGGAAGCACTGGGGAACAGGGGTGACGCCAGCACCAAAATGTCTGTAGGCAGCTGTGTAGGGACATGGCCAGTTTACTAATGAAATGTCACCCTACTGAGGAGCTCCTGGAGTGCACTAAGCTCCAGGGACAGTTTGTTCCTCCTGCTTTTCTTCTTTTTCCCATCCTCTCAGTCCAAGTAATTGTTTGGGAGGGTCCTGGATGCCAGCAGGCAAACAGCCCCAGGAGAAAGTCACCTCTTCTCCAGAGGTCTTCCAGGGTTGACTATGAAAGGGTCCTGCCTTCTGCAGGCAGGGCGCCATGCCAGACCAGGTCCAGGCTCTGGCAGCTGCCTGCACGTTCTCTTAAGACACTTCAAGAAGAGGTGTGGGAAACGTCAGGAGGAAAAAAATCCCTCTGTAATGATCTCATCCTCTCCCCTCAAGCGTTACAGAGCAATTTAAACCCTGTCAAATAAGGTCTCCTCATCTGAGGAGGTGTGGAGAAGAAGTCTCCTCTCTCTGTCTCCATCAACCTGGAGAAGATCTCTCCTTGCTATGCTCTTTTCTCTAGAAAACCACTCCTTTGCCACCAACAAGGCTTGGGTTGAGCCACTCCAGACACCCCAACCCCTCTCTCATCCTTCCCAGCCCTGCCAGCAGCTCCCGCTCTCCTCCTCTAGCCCAGCAAGGAAGTTCCTGCAGGCTGCACTGCCAGCAGTCAGCGCTGATCCCTAGCACTCAACTCGCTCAATTACGAGCTGTGCCCCTGGAATAAATCCTGCCTCTGCTTTGCACAATTGACACTAATGGCCCGGGAATAAAGCAGCGCATTCCACCCCAACGGTCTGCAAAGCAGCGCCGTTCACTGCGCGCACACGCGAGGCACTGCTGGGCTTAACTGCACTGAAAATGTATTCGAAAGGAAGCGATGCACTTAACTTATTACAAGTGGGAAATTATCACGGAGGTGGCTTTTCCTTACAAGTTGAGGCACTAAATAGGAACGGTGAGGGGTGAGTGCTCTCTGCCAGGGCTGTGGAGAGAGGAGCGAGCTTGGAGTTGGCTGCTGCAGGATGCTGCAGGTCAGGAGGAGCAAGAGGTGAACAGGAGTATCCTGTGCAACCTGCTCTAAGTTAACCTGCTCAGGCAGAAGTCCCTTCCAACCTCTAACATAGAATCATAGAACAGTTCCAGCTGGAGGAGATCTTGAAGATCATCAGTGCAGCCTTTGTCCTAGCCCTAGCAACCTGCTAAATGATGCTCCCCAATGCAACATCTACCTGTCTCTTAAACACCTCCAGGGATAGGGACTCAAGCACCTCCCTGGGCAGCCTGTTCCAATGGCTCACAACCCTTGCAGCAAACAAATTCCTCCTAATGTCTAATCTAAACCTCCCCTGGGGCAATTTCCATCCATTTCCCCTCATCATATCACTCTCCACTAGGGAGAACAGACCAGCCCCTGCCTCTCTACAACCTCCCTTCAGGTAGTTACAGAGAGCAATGAGGTTTCCCCTCAACCTTCTCTTTTCCAGGCTAAACAGGCCCAGATCCCTCAGTCTTTCCTCATAAAAATCACATTCTGTGATTCTATGTGAAGTGCAGCACAAGAGAGGGATGAAGGGTGCTGATGGGGATAACATGGGGAGAGCAATCCAAGGAGGAGCACAAGATCAAGTAGCAGGTTTTCAAGGCATTAGCAGAGTTCTCCAGTAGACTAGAACACTGTTTTTCACAGGGCTGTGATGAGGCAGGTAGCAGGGTTTCAAGACACTGCCAGAGCTCTCCAGTACCCAGGATATTGTATCACAGGGTTGTGATCAGGACATGAAGGAGCTCACACTGATTCTAGCTGACCAACTGGGCCTACCTGGAGCAGATATATTCTGCTACACACTATCAGTGTATTTGTAGCCTGGGAATAACTGCAGGTTACCACACTGCCTTTCTACACCAGTCTTCCTTTGTGCTAATTGCAATCTCACCACAGCATCCAAGCTCCTAGTGCTGCTCCTGGCAGATGGGTAGAGATGGACAGAGCAAGGACAATGTGCAAGGCCTGCAAATTCAAATAAAGAGGTTCAGGCACAGTCTGAAAATCCCTTGGGATCTCCTGTGGCCCCTGGTGCCATAACTGTGCCCACAGCAGAGGGAGCANAAATAGAGAGGTGGTCCAGGCAACATGAGACTGCGTGGGAGGAGCAGGGCATCCCCAAGCCTTTGGGAATGAATCCTCCAGATTTGTAGCATTGCTCTGGATCCCAGGTGGTGATCTGGGATCTGGATCCAGGTCACAAGTGGCCAAGACAAGTAAGTAACCTGCACCTCTTGCTTCAACATCTATCTCCTCATAGAAAGCAGCTCCATAACAAGAACCCACACAGCTTCTCACAGACACTCCCAAAATAGCCACGTCTTACCCCATGACATAACCAGAAAGTTGTTAGCCACATGAATGAAGTTCAAGCACCCTGTCTCATGATATTCCATCACTATGGGATGAGGACTCATCCCTGAGGGAAGGTGCTGGGAGCTGGAGGTGAGGCACCAGTGTAGCAAGGAAAGTAGAGAACCAGAGGAGGAAATGGGGAGGGACAGGAGGGATGTTAAGAAAGGAAACATGATGGAGCCAAAAGCAACAGCACCTTCTCCAGCCATGCCACTCACACCAATACCCTCTCCCCAGTTGTAAAAGGGCACTAATGAGACCAAAAACAAGGAAGGGAGGGAGGGAAAGGACCCTTCCCCAATCCAGACCCCCCCCCCCAATCCTCCCCCCCCCCCCGGAGGACATCAT